>WOGN01009430.1:0-10825 GCA_015342105.1 Leptinotarsa texana | reverse complement strand
GGTCATTTTGAACAATTTATTCCTTGATTTTCTTTCCACTGACATTATTTGTTGTTGATGTCCTAATAAAAATGAACGACAGCAAATTTTCTGTTTTTTCTTAAATAAAACGTTGAACATTCAATTTTTTAATAACGAATGAACCAATTTAAAAAATTACAAGGACGAAACACCTTTCAAATGATTTATTACTCGACCCTAAATGGTACTCGTTATCGCTTGACTGTGGGATTGCACACAATATGATCAATTGAGCTTCGTTAACGGGGATTATATTTTGAGATTATTTCCAGAATAAGGTAATGTTAATTAAAACTTGGTTTGAAAATCCGATTTTTCGTGGATTATATTTACTGAATTATTTTGATATTAACCGGTCAAACGCTGCCTAGCCTCAAAATTTTTCGTTGTTTCAACTACTGGAACTGTTACTAGCTCCCCTAATGAGGGTATAACAGAAGTGCGTCTAACGTGCCCAGCACCGCTGAAATCCCAGTTCACCCAATTCATCAACCCCGCATTATGCTAATAGCATAGAAATGAATTTCTATAATTAAAGCCCCGCAAGTTTCATTCGGCAGTGACGTTTCAATGAAAGCCGTCTGAATGATAAATCTACGTAGACAATTAACGAGAATTTAACCGCAATCAAACACCAGAAGGTCGCTATCCTGACACTTGGCAAACAAATTTTTTGAACGACGGTTCAATTCGTGAATAGTCTTCGCCAAAATGTCATTAATCTTTCCCTAATATTGGCGAACTGAAAGAGTCACCTGCACCACGAAATCCTCGTCTCAATGGATATTTATCGAATGTGGTGTGAAGGAGATATCGTTTCCATGAAAATTATCCTAATGCGATTCCGAACTGAAGAGAAAATGTGATAGTATTCGTTGAATATAATAGTATGATCGATGTTCTCGGCATCAAAAATATTTGATATCAGTTTATGAAGGTGCCTTTACGAATGTCTGATATATATATATATTGCCATCCTTGTTGCAAGTGTGATAATTATTTTTATTTCAGGATAACGGAAGTGGATCCAGATGTACTATAAGGTCTGGTTTAGGAATGCCATAAATTACTAAAAATACTAGCAGATCGGCATAGATTGACCCTACATTGGATGACAGAATAACGTCTGCGCGAGCTGACACAAGTAATCATCTCCATGAGGTCACGAAACTAACTAGATGGTACCAAAATCTATGGTACCACAATATCGATGAAATTGATGGATTAAGCCATTACTACGTGGTAGATGATCATCATAAAAATGAAAATTGAAACTTCCTACGTTTTTTTACTACTTGCATTCGTAACTGACGTTACTGCAGTTTCGTCCTACAAATACATTTCAAACGAATGCAACATCCTTGTGAAATTGTCCTTGTAGAACGAAACTGCAGTAACGTTAGTAAAAAATACATGTCGCATAAAAACTTGGAAATTTTTGATTCTCATTTTTCTGATATATATTTGTTGACCCATTCGATAATTCATTTTTATTTCAGGCCACAATGATTTGTTTACCTTACAAATAGACATTCTTATATTTTTTGAATTTTCATAGTCATTGCTGAATCACTCTTGATCCATTTTTTTGTTTCAACTAACTTATCCAAATATTTCTGTCCAGTTGATTTTACTAAGTTCAAATACTTTGTCCTTATTATTTCAGCAGAAAATATTATCAACTACATCAAACAATCGATGATAAGAACTACTAAGATAAGTATCATAATGTTGTGAACTGGATATACTTTTCCAGAAAATATAATTTTTCTTAAAAAGAGGAGTAAGAATGAAAATATAATCCCAAAATTCAATCAATTGAGAAATCGAATATAAAACTTTTGAAAAAATCTGGAATCTTACAATATTTGTATCTTACCTGTGAGGGATCAGAATCTGAAACAAAAAAATGTGTAATTAAATATCAGAAGTTGATAGTGTCTTTAAACTAATATTGGAAAATAATATTATGTTGGTATGGTATTTTAAAAAAATGCCATTAGTTATTACGGAAAAAATCTATAAAAATTAATTTCTGGAATTCAATGTACAATAAACCATAGATCGAAATAATGTTTTTCCTTGGATTATTTGGAAATGAAAATTATTCGGCACTTACCAAATATAAGAAATTACTTTCAAATTATTATAAGCTTACCAACTGAAAGAAATTATTTTCAAAGAGAGTTTCAAAACTGCATTCTCCAAAGATTGAATTCCGTGAAGCATATAAATTACAAATTTTGACTGATATTATTACATCAAATACAATAACTCTGAAAATAGAAAGAAAATCCATCTCTATAGAAATGAAAAGGTCATAAAATAAAATTTCACTATGTAATTCAAAAAACTGCAAGATGTAGATAATATTTTGTAATACAAATCGCTCATTTGTTTTTTTCCTCAAATAGATCTAGTGTAAACTGAAAACTTGAGCCTTCTTTATATTTTCAGATAGACGTAAAAATTTTTTTACGGAAAGTGGAACACGATCATGATCACAATAAATATGTGACAATGACAATAAAACTTTGTATTTCCCAATAATATTTCTACCTGAAGGAAGCTTTGATTATTTGGATAGAAATGAGAATTTAATCACATCAATATAATGTTTAGCTAAATTTGCAACCCGTTTGAGAAATATGGTGGAATTGGCCGATATTTTATGAAAATTCATAACGCTTTCAAAAAACACTTAATTGTGAAATTTTCAATAAACAGTTTCAGAAAAACGGAACATGTCATTCACCATACAATGGCTTCCTCGGGCGTGTCTTTGCTAACTAAATTCTACATAATCAATGCTCAGTATATCTCAGATATAGAACATTGTCATATTTGGGTGAACCCATGAATAATATCGTTCTTTCAACTTTGGTAAAATTTTATTCACACATTTGGCAACGGAATAGTATGTTCATCAGAGCGAAATGTTATCTTATTGTATGAAAAGGAGGGTTTTGGTATTTTAAAATTTTGTAAATAAAACAAGTAGAATTAAGGAACCTTCGATTGCTCATATTAAGCCAGTTGTTAGTTTTCGAAGTGTATGAAATCCTACCGTATTTTGAATTAGTTTGATGTCAATGAAGTTTACATGAAGAGCTGTTTCTGTTTTAAATCTGTTTTTCCGTTAATCAGCTGCCGCCCTCATACGAACCACAACTCTCAGAAGTTGAGAAACTTGTGCGAGCTAAGGACTAACGGGGTCTTACCTTTTAAAGTGTGATTCCTAACACGGTTGCAGAATCATTCCAGCTTCAACCAGATAAATTCTCTCGAGAAAAATATCTGGTCGAAGCGGGAATCGAACGCACGACCTTCCGCGGCCAATTCCACAACTATCAGCTATCAGAGAGTTGAAATGAATATTGCAGTATTCACAGATTTTATTGAAGCTACTGTACATAAAATTCAATGGTGATCGTAGCATAATATTTGTGCGTGGTGCTTCGCAATAGAATTTCAGATTGTGTCGACCTTCACTTCTTGATACTAAGAAATTGATCTCGGGTAAAAGAACCGTATATATCTCGAAGAGTTTAGAAAAGTTACATAAAATTGAAATTGCCCTGTAGTTTGTAATATCGCTAAAGTCGCCTTTTTTTAATATCGGACAAATTCAAGCCGTTTTCCACTGCTCGTACTGTACCTGATAGTTTATTCAAAATCTTGATAGTTCGTACTGGAATCTCTGGCGTAAAATAAATCTATTGAAAACACTTTCCCAACACCAGAACAAAAATTACGATCTCTCGATGAGCGTTTCGCTAACCAAGTTAGCGTTCTCAGAAGATCATTATGACTAAATTTCACTATGTTAGTGTTTTTATATGCTAGTGGTTCAACTACTTTCTGTTTGTATTACCTAACCACATCGGTTAGTATTATCTAACTACTACCTGTTATTGATCCTATGCAAAACTACCCCTAATTTTAATAACATCTATTTTTTTATGTATTTCCTCTATGTTAGTGACTATCTCTAATAATTATCTGTTTTTCACTCAGAATTTCGAACTGCCCGACACTTGTTGAAGTGTACTTGCAGTTTCGAAAGCAAATCTTATATTCAAGTTTTTGAATGTTCGGACCAACTCATTGGGTTTATATGGAAGCGTTTTCTGATTAGTTTATTCAGCAGGTTTGATAGATACCACCCTAACATCTTTTTCTCAATCTCATAGCTCCGTTTGCTTAAGGTAAATGAGAGCAGTTTATGCACCAGAAATTGTAGTCATGTCATTTTTTCGTTATGGGCAATGATCGGAGCTGTCAGGGATATATCTGAAAGTGCTCGTAGATATTATTTCTATATGAATCAAACTCTACACCCTTATCGACATTTTTAATAACTGATACATAGTAGTTTAGTGAATATCTTGAATACCTTTCAAATGAATTATCACATTAGCCATTGTCCAATTTAAAAATTTCAAATGGGTTCTGGCATTCCATGTCTTGGGGATTGAAGGAATTTTACGTCATTTAGGAATGGTTATAATATTTTTTTAGCTGATAATGAAGTTATGCCTTACTTTACGAACGAACTGTGTAATATCACTTAAAAAAGCAGAAAATTTCAAAAAGTTTTTCGAGGTCGGATTCAAAACAATTCCACATGACTGTGTCAATTTTGTTATGTATGAATTACTAATATATTCAAATAGAGATTTTAAATGAACTGAATGAAAAGGAATAGGATCTCACAAGTGACGTTAGTGATCAATTAATTAGTGTCCCTTTTCATTAGTAACAGCATGTTACCTTCATGTCAATCCTAATTCTCTACATTACATTTTTATAAATTTGAAAATATTCAAATGACATGATAACCAATTGAGTGCTTGCCCTAGATCATATAATAGGCAATACAATATAATACAATAACAGGTCTTCAATGAAAACATTGTAGGATATTTAATTAGTGATTTAAACAGTATTTTGTGTGCAGATTACGGAGAATAGTAAAAAAATTCTATCACCTATAAATAAGTCACGAATTTCACCTGAAATTTTTTTATTAAATGGGTTTTTAGGTTCGGTCTGGGTTCGATGTTTCTGTATTATATAGCCTATATAAGCGGGAATTTGTCACTTTTTTTACACAAGAGGATGACATAGTTTTCTGCAACAATGTACCTGGCGTCATGGAAATGTTCAACATAACGTATGAGTCAGAGAGATGGACACTTTTCATCGATTCATCAAAAAGAAGTTTGAAAGCTGTACTTCTTCACAATGGGAACCAATATGCTTCTGTGCCTGTTGGACAGTCAGTCCATTTGAAAGAATGTTAAGAAAATCTTGAATTTGTTCTTAATTAGGAAACAATATTATATCAAGCAGGTGTGGCCAATAAGAAATGGTTTTATTCCTGGAGTTAAAAATGTTGGAAAACAAAGTTTAGTGGATCCTAAAAATGTGTTACTTCCACCACTCCATATCAAATTGGAGCTAATAAAACAGTTTGTGAAAGCATTAGACAAAGAAGGAGATTGTTTCAAGTATCTTTCTGAAAAGTTTCCTGGTCTATCCGATGCTGAACTAAAAGAAGGATTCTTTGTCTTTTCAAAGATGAAAGCTATGTCACTAAAAAGAAAATGAAAGAAAAAAATGCCTTGAATTCATTTAAACTTGTTATAACATGCTTTCTTGGAAACAAAAAAGACTCAAACTACAAAACTTTGGTTCCTGAATTGATACAAAGCTACAAAATGTTGGACTGCAACATGAGTGTCAAAGTTCATTTCCTTCACTCATATCTAGACTACTTTCCTGAAAATCGAGGGGCTGTAAGTGAGGAACAAGGAGAACGGTACCATTAAGACATAAAAGAAATGGAACGCAGATACCAAGGTCGGTGGAATGTTAACATGATGACAGACTACTGTTGGATGTTCAAAAGAAAAAAATCACAAGAAGACTGCCGAAAAAGTACCAAAAGAAGCTTTAACGAAAAAAAAACGTTTTTACAAAGACTTATAGTCACTTTGCAAACACTTGTGTATCACTATTATGCTTATGTTGTATTTTTTTTTGCTTTTACTTCATGTTAAAATAATAAAAATAAATCCACAATTCCACATTATTTTGTAATTTTTCAATTGTTTCATCCTCATTTTATAGGCAAACCTTACGTGATAGATAAAAATAAAAATCGAGAAACATGGAGAGTCAAGAGCTGTTGCACTTGATATCTAAGGCCTTTAACCATGTGTGGTATGAGGGTTTGCTGGCGGAACTTCGATGCTATGAATAGTTTTTGTGTATGGCTCTTCCTGAAACAACACTCCCTACAAGTGACCGTCGACGCACATCTCTTGAATACTTTCACCATCAACGCTGCTGTTGTCCAGGGTTTCCAGGACATCGGCGGCGGATGCACATCTTCACCGGCAGCAGGAGGTTGCATATCTTAATGAGCATTTTTGAAATCAGTGCAAAAACTACATAAAGATCAGTTAACGGAATCGAAACAATTTTTTAAAAGAGTTTTTTGCAGACCTGTGAATAGATCTTTATTATTTTGTGAATTCGCACGAAACGAAATTCATTGTACCGACTCGCTGAGTTCCATAAGATCATTTCAAAATAAATATACTCTTGACCCCCTTGTAAGGACTATACTTGCTAGAATTCATATTATGAAGGAAAGCGGTAGAATCGTCAGCTTCATGTGGGTAGTAAGTCATTGTGGCATAAAGAACAACGAGAATGATTGTCAACTCCAACGAACATGTACATGTACTACTCCACTTAGAAGATCTGAAGAATTATAATAAAACCAAAGAAGAATCTGGCTGGCAGATTCTTTGGAATGGAACTGACGCAAAACTGAAATGCTCAAAACCAAGTATGAATAAGCGAATCTCACCATTGAAATTAACTAGAAAAGATCAAGATGTTTTCACACTACTGCGAATCGGCCATACAAAAATGACACACCTTTACTAGCTCCTAGGAGAATAACAACCTCTATGTATCATATGTCAAACAGTACTGACAGTACAACATATACTTGTAGAATGTCTAGAATATAAGGAAACCAGGAGACAACATAACATAACTGGGGCAATGAAAGAAATTCTATGTGTTGATAGACGAACGTTGAGCAACCTGATGGCATTTTTGAAAGCCGCAAGATGATTTTTGAAAAACAAATAACAAGTACGCGGCTAATAACCTAGCAGTTGATGTCACAAAAAAATTGATGGAATGATTTTTTCCAAGGCTTGAAGCGATGCTTCATATATCTCACTTTAACATAAAAGGTAAAACTGGAACCTCTAGCGTAGAATAAATCCAAAACAAGCAGTTTCCCAATCACCAGAAATGCAATACTCTTCTCGACGCGCGTTTCACCAACCAATTTGGCGTTTTCAGGAGATTAAGAACCAAATAACAACCAGTTTTTGTCTCCTCAATACGTTAGACTTGGTTGGTGAAACGCGAATCGAGAAGAGTTTCACATTTCTGGATAATGAGAAAAGTGCTAGTTTTGCATTCACTAGGTCGTACCTACAAATGTGCGATTCCTAGCAAGAATATATAAAAATAGACATAATGATTATCTTGTCCCATGGGCGTCCTCACATTGTAGATAATCCACCTATCGCTGGCCAGTAAGTATCTTTCTGTACGAGTGTTTATGAACATCCACAGACACTTAACCTGAACACTGCCGACCTCGGATGGTGTTTATTTATTTATTTTTATCAAATATTTTACTTGTTGAAAGATACAATGGAAAAAAAGATGAAGAAACATGTCTTCCAATATACATTAACAAGGAAAACGTCAGCTTAAAAAAAAGAAAAAAACTATAGGTATTTACAAATGATTTGCCAAATGAACAAGAAACGCAAATAACGTGGAGAGGAATAAAATAATCGATAAAATTCCTCCAAGGAGTAGCAAATTTTTTCAATTAAAAAAGTTTTCAATCTTGATTTGAAAATATTTATATTATGGGCTGCCTTTATATTTACGTCTAATTTTTTGAAAATTTTCAGTCCGAGATAAAGATGGCTTTTCTGGTAGAGGGTTGTTCGATGTGATCGAGGTACTAGCAAATTTCCAGAGCGAGTTGGATAATCATGAGTTTACTTGTTCGATAAAAAACTTGATTTGTTATTATAAACAAAATTACATTATTCATAAACATATATCCAAACAACCGTAAGAAGTTTCAGGTTTTCGAAAGCTCTAGATGTTTCGAAGAATTTTGCTATTCCAAACCAAGATGGACTGAACATATATTGATGAAAAAACTGCCAAGTACACATCACAATCTGCCATACTATAATTCCACAATAGTAGACACTAAATTCTCAGAAATGACTGACGTTTTTGCCTTAATCTGTCTCTTGAAGTGGCATAAGGAAATTATACCGAACAGATGAAGAAAACTAATGATGAAATATATAGAAGCACAATATTGACAACCATGGTTTCATATTAATGTAATATTTCTGAGAATTTAGTGCCTACTATTATGAAATTCTACTATAACACGTATTCAATTAATGGCTGGTGAAGGAAAGTGGATTCCGAATTAGTTTGTGGAGAGGCTGACCCAGCTTATCTTCAAGATAGTATATTACAAAAAATAACAGTCCGATAACATGCTTCTATTCATGTCATAATTTGTTCATGTGTAGATACCTTACACACACGGATACTCTGCACATTCGGGTGGGTCAAAAAAAAGGATTTCTGGATACAATTCTTACACATAATGCTGTGTAACATATCGCATGAAAAAACCTTGCATAGTGAGATGCTGCGAAAAAGTTATATGAAGATAGCTGGCACCGCTTCACCATGGCTTTCTCAAACAAAAATCAACCGGCGATCTCCTATCGTATGTTACCCATATTTGGAATAACGCAATCGAAAAACATGGAGAGTCAAGAGATGTTGCACTTGATATCTAAGGCCTTTAACGTTGTGTGGTATGAGTGTTTCTGACGGAACTTCGATGCTATGAATAGTTTTTGTGTATGGCTCTTCCTGAAACAACGCTCCCTACAAGTGGCCGTCGACGCACATCTCTTGAAAACTTTCACCATCAACGCTGCTGTTCAACAGGGTTTCCAGGACATCGGCGGCGGATGCACATCTTCACCGGCAGCAGGAGGTTGCATATCTTAATGATCATCTAGAAGTAACTTTGAAATAGTGTGAAAATAACCGGGCATCGGTTTTCTCCAAAAAGATAAATGTTTCCGAACCAGATATAATAATATCAGGTCAGACAAGTCCCATTTCTAGTTCGATGAGTTTGTTGGGGATTAAAATGGACACCAATATGTCTTGGCACAATCATGTTGCCGGAATTGCAAAAGCCGCTTCTCAAAAGCTCAGGATATTGTTTAGAACCAGAAAACTGTATACACCTCAGCAACTTCAATGTTGCTGAGGTGTATACAGGTGCTTCAACCCGATGTCTAATCTTCTCAGGTCAAGAAGACTGAAATCGTTTCATCCTATTTGATCAGCATGGTGTCTTCAATACCTTAGTCCAATGTAATGACCGCGAGGCATTAGAAACCCTTATGCATTTACTGTTGGTATGTTCATATATATACATGCATCATTATCCTATATTTATCGATATAACGCATCACTACGATTACAGTAAAACCATGGTTAACACAGATGAAAGGGGGCAGCCGTTTCAGATAATCTTCTATGGTATTGACAAGACACCGGCGTTGCCTTATATTCAGGAGAATATTCAATCTGTTTGGGGAATAAAAAATACGTAATTTACTGGAATGATTTGTTCCTTACTTTTAGAGTGATACAAGCAAAAAGCCTGGTGTATTCCTCCTCGATTATTAAAGTGAAACTAAGGCAGTAATATTGGCCAGACAAATGCAAGGCTCTATCATCATTACACATTACTTACACATAATCCACCTTTTCCACAGTGTGATGAGTGGTCATGGGTTTTCAATTCCGGCGCACCTTTAGTTAACAATAATAATAAAAATTACTTGGCGAAGTTTTCGACAATGAACGAAGTTACACCTCCACATCAAATTTATTTAGATCACTTCACTCCTCCACCTACTCGGTGATAAGCCAATGCACAGAGTTTTATTCCAAAAAAATTGAAGACTTATTGTATTGTTATTTGGTTAATGCGGTTTCTGACACCTAACACAGAGATTCTTACGCAGTTGCTACCGGTATCGCTATGAGTACTTTATTACCACGTTCGTCACTCCGGCAATATTGAAACAATGTTCATCGTAGAATTTTCAGTTGTGGATAAGACAAATATTCTTCAAACAGAGGGTCCTTCAATTTGTAGACTGAAGATTCTCTAAGAGAGTAAAGATAGTTACATAAAGTTCTAACCATTTCTTACACGATCTGCGTTATTGAAAAACAAAGATAATAATGATGAAAAGAGAACTGAAAATTTTTAAGTTTTTTACCAGTTTTATTTGTAACTAACGTTACTGCAATTTCGTCATATATGGACATTTTCAAACTTAAACAATAAACTAAGAATAATTCATTACATTCGCCTAGACCTGGCCATTACACACAATCAGAATAAATTCGAGTTCAATGTTTTCAGAAAACCTAGCTCTACAGACATCACCATCCCAAGCGATTCTTTCCATCCAGACAGTCATACATTAGCAGCCTACAATTCAATGCTGCACAGAGCATTCTGACTGCATTTGTCTGCAGACAATCTAGCTAGGGAAATTGTTACAATTACACAGATAGGTCATAATAACGGTTTCAACGCAGATACTATCCAGAAGTTGGTCAG
>WOGN01009429.1:0-10826 GCA_015342105.1 Leptinotarsa texana | reverse complement strand
CGAAGGTGACATCAAAACTAGTCTGGGAATGCCATGAAGAACTGAATGAACTTGCAAACAGAAACAAATTAACTTTGTACTGGGTGCCAGGGCATTCAAGAATCACAGGTAATGATGAAGCTCATGAATGCTCCAGACGCGGATCATCAACTTCATATATAGGTCCTGAACCAGCTCTAGGGTTACCAAAATCATTGGTACGAAACCAGATTAGGACATGGACCAATAGGAAGCACGGAGAGTACTGGACAAAAGTACCTGGCAACAAACACAGTAGAATCTTTATTAGTGAACCGTCCGAGAAAATAACAGAAGAACTACTTCAATATAGTAGGGATCGGCTCAGAATGATTACAGGGTTACTAACCGGCCATTGTCCGCCTAAAGGACACATAAATAAAAGGGGGCTGGGTGCTGTACAACGGAGACCTCAGCTGCAGATTATGCAACGATGGGACAGAAACAGCTCTTTACATCTTATGTGAATGTGAGGCACTGAATCACAGGAGACAGGCAATATATGGACATACAAAGTTACGCCCTGAAGAATATGACGAACATCCCACACGGAACCTGTACAAACTAGTACAGGGAACGATACTGATGAAATGGGTGTCATGAAAGGATGAAAGAATAAACACAATAAGCTCAAGAGGCTGCAGTGTTTTCTGAAGACTTGGACTGAATGGACAAGTCAGACAGCTCCCAAGGTACAAACAAATAAAAACTGTGTCATGAGTATCATACCAAGTTTCGTCGAAATAGATAATTTGCCGTTGTTCGTGTCTATATTTAGTTATTTTTTCTAATATTTGTTAGGCAATTTCACTATTATTCTGCTTTCCATAACTTCTTGACGTTTGTTTATTATTTTAAATCTAAATCCTAGTTTTTTTATCCAATTCTGAAGAGTTTTGTTACAACAGCTCACGTTATGGCCGGAAGTATTCAATTATTTCTTCCTTATGATTTCAGTTTTAGGAATCTCACTGCTTTTGTAACAGTCGTATATTGTTTTTATGAATGATTTTATAAGATCAACATCTGAAGGTTTCAGTAATCCCGTATCACATCGTGTCTTGCGTTCATGTTTTTGACTATTTTACACACAGTTGAGAAAGGAATTTCGGTCAAATCTGATGTTGCTTGTAATTGTTTGTTTCTCTCGAAACCAAACTTGAGATGTAGATTCTTATATACTTCGAAACATACTCTCTGTGTTTCAATATTCAAATGCATCCTAATTTTATTCACTGGTATCTATTTTTCGCATTGTTCGCCATCGCTACACAGAAAAAAGTCTGCGTTGTTACCATACTCGTTATTACTATTAGTTCTTGTGCAAGGACGCCACATTTTGAACAGATAACAAAAATTTTAAGTAATTATTACTGCACAAATATCGAATTTAACTGTCAAATCGCGATCAGTTCCTGAGGTGAACATTGATAACACGACTTTAATTAGCCTCGCATTCTATGCGTCACCGTAACATGACTTCAAATTTGATTTTATTACCTTTCAGTCAATCATAAAACACGGTCAGAAAAAATTATCCAATACGAACCGCCAAGTCTTCAGTCAATGTTATCATTGATTTTCATTAAGTATCGGCGAATTCAAATACTGATATTTTCAATAAAATTATTTCAATATTTCGATTGAGATACTGAAATTATTACTAATGGTAGAGTGGCCGCATATTCTCTTTTCGGAACATTTTTCAATTGAAGTAATACACCAGAAGTTAAAGAATACTCAACGATTATTTTCATAAGCATGACTCAAATAACTATTATAACAATCTTATCGTTTGAGAAGATATAAATTGACGTAATTAATTTTTATTGATAGATTTTCTGAATTTGTTTCATTTTGGAATGAGTTCATCGTCTTGCAGTGATATCAAAAATGGTACTGAAAAGACGATAAAACATTTTCTTTCAAAACTCTTTCATATGCTCATATACTATAGAGGGTCGTTCACGACGAGCGTTTCAACTTCCGGTCTCTTTCCGTTATACCGGGAGTTGAGAGCAACTTCCTTATTTCGAAAGGAACACCCTGTATTTCATTACGTTTCTGAATTTCTCAGCACATTTTAGGGCCACTTTGTATAACAAAGCCTATACCCAAATTTGTTAGTTTTCGAGATATTATTTTTTTTTCTTAAAAATTTGACAGTTACAGCACCACTCCGAAAAAATCATAACTTATAGACAGTAACAGATGAAAATGTGAAATTCCACAGAGTCACACCTCAAGCATCAAGTCATGAATAGGTCTGTCGAATTTTTGAATTTAATTTACAGTGTGGTCGAAATTTCCACCTAAAACATAACATCGAGAAAACTGATGAAACACGATTTTTTCAAATGGTACTACGAAAAATAAGATATCAAATTCATGAAAAATGTTTTTTACCTTAAATACACCCCCGGCAAGGTATATCCGATTTTGGCTAATATTTGAAATGTAAATTATTGGAAGCAATACCAAACCAAGAAAGCTTTGAAAACAAATGAAGTTACGTCAAATATGTCAGAATTTGATGCCATATAATTGACGTGTATTTCGTAATTTTCTATTTGTGTGCAAAATGTCTCGTTTGGGGTATTCTAATGAAGATTTCCTGAATTCAATAATCATTTATGGTGAGTACAATAAGATAATAGACAGAATTTTACCAACGACAAAGTTAATATTAGTTCATTTGTTTTCAAAGCTTTCTTGGTTTGGTATTGCTTCGAATGATTTTCGTTTCAAATGTTTCCCAAAATCGGATATATCTTGCCAGGGGTGTATTTATTTTAGGCAAAAGATAATCCTAACGAAAGCTCGTCGTGAAAGACCCTGTATTTTGTTTCGTTTCTAACTAACGTTTCTAACTAATATTTGGAAATTGGAAAAGTAATTTTCGTGTAAGTCAATGTTCATATGAAAATAATTGTTTCAGACGGACTTTTTGCCTGTCATATGATTCAATGTTAATTTGAGAGTAGTTGTTTCGACATGGTTTTTTACTTTCAGTTCGTATCTGAATGAAACTGTGCGCGAGCTAGTTATTTTGGTAGATAGTTTGTATTATAGTTATTTAATTTCTCCTTTTCTATGGAGTTTTATCGATAATGGAGAAGCAGAAAGTCGAAAAAGTTTTTTTTTCCCAATAAGTAAATCTGATTGGAGTATCATAATTTCACTTTCCATATTCTGCATCAACTGCATGAATTATTTGGTATACTTATTTCGAAACTATATCAACATGAAATCTGATTAACAATGAATGAATAACCGAAAAATGCCCACATCCCGGATGCTTTTTCTTTGAGACAATAATATTTTTCTGGCATAGTATGGAAAGTAAGTATTTCCCGGACTAGGCGTTCACAATGTTTGGAGTTTTGTTCAGGTTGCTGAAAAAAATCGTATACACAACACTACCGAAAAAGTTTTTTTTTGGACTCGTAGACTTCCAGTACTTGTTCTAGAATTGTGTCTACTCGTTATAAAAACAACATTGTCTGGACGTAACAGTTATATATACCAGTTAAGCTAATGACTTGCCAATTATCGTATTATCTATTATAAGAATGTTGTAACACAATGAACAAATTAATTTATGAAATCGTCAAATATATCATATTCGAAATTTCACATATTAAATAATGGCAAGGATCAACTCCACTTCACTTCTTATATACGAGTAAACTCTCCTACTTTCGAAGTTGTTTTGTCATTCAGATAATATCTATAATGGCAACTTCTTTGTGTCTCTCACGTTTTTCAACTTTCCCATACTTATCCTTCTTATCTTGGTCAGACAGTATAAGTATATGATATACAGTGTCACTTGCTATTTTTGAAACTACTATGATTTATATTACTTTAGCCGCTTTAGCCTCTGACATTCGATGAATTTGATGAAATTACTCCTTAAATACAGAACCTGCTAAAAAACTTTTCTCGGAGCATATGAAATGGTACCTTGGAAACACGTTCAAAGTTCAGTATCAAGTTGAATATTATCGCACAGTGAACAACAGAAACATTCATTGCGGTTACAGTATGTTCCGGATTACAGAGATCGTTTTCTGCAGGTTAGCATAATACCGTCAGCTTGTTAATTAGGCAGGTTAGGTTAAGTTAATTAGGCAGGTAAATGGAGAAGTGAGTTTTCCAGGATTTATTCAGACACCGCTTTCTGGGGTAATTATTACATTTGCAAACTATACTTTCATTTTCTATCATCATGATTATTATGGAAAATTGAAAAAGGGATAGAAAAGCTCAAACCTCCCACAATTGATAAAAAAAAAGTATCTCACATTCATAAGCTACGCACCCGTGCTACTGATGTTATATAAAAATTATATTTTGAACATCAAGCATAAACTGTAAATATTATCAATGACAATCTTGAAGTACCTGGAGATTGTCATTGTTTGTCATTTTTCATTAGACTACCTGATGAAACAATTAGGGCATATGATTCATAAATTGATCAAATATAAAAAAATATTTTGATGTTCCACTACTCCATTTCATATATTCCTCCCATTTCATATACACAAATTGATTTGCGAAACAAAAAAGAATGCTTGAAATTATAATTAGGTAATGGAGATTACATCATCAGCAAGGTGTCACCTCCAAAAATCTCGCCTACCGGAACTGGAGCAAAAATTCTAGTGCCAAAAAACAAACAAGGTTTATTAATGCTCGCAATAACTGCAAAATCAGGATAAATGAAAGCAAAGTACTCCACAATCAGAGAATATTAGGGATAAACTGCTTGCCAATCCCAACTGTTCCAGATACCTACTTCTGATCGGTAGCTTGAGTTATTAATCAGAACTCCACAATATACACCTATAACACAACGGATGGTTCAATTGCAACAACAGCCAATGAAAAAGCAAATCTACTAGCGGAAGAATTTGCGTCCCGCTCCACAGTATATTTTCTGGGAAAGGCACCACCCACTATTCCCACACTGAAATCCACAATGCAGGAAATTACTTTTCGACCATGTCTAGTCAGGCGAATTTTGAAACAGCTCAATATCAAGAAGGCATCTGGTCCTGATAAAGTGCCCGTCATCGTAATTAACAAGATCGCTAATTGACTCGCACCAGTATTTTGCAGACTTTTCAACCTGTCTTACAAGAAAGGGGTTTTTCCTTCTTAGTGGAAGATTGCTCGCGTTCAACCTATTCCCAAAATAGGGCAAGAAATCTTTTCCAAATAGAATAGTCGCTTTGCTATCAGTGATATCAAAAATCATGGAGAAAGCCGTAAACCACCATATTTTCAAATATTTGGAAGTCTTCACCAACTTGAGCGACCATCAATATGGCTTTCGGAAACAAAGATCAACAGGCAATCATCTATCATATGCCACCCATATTTTGAATAAGGTAATCGAGAAATATGGAGAGTCAAGAGCTCTTGCGATTGATATTTCTAATGAGACATGAGATTTTGCTGGCCAAACTTCGATAGCTATGGCTTGTCGGATAATTTTTATCTCTAGCTCTTTTTATTGTATATCAACGACTTTTCGAAAAAAATTCAATATATTGCTTTGCTGACGACAGCACACTTGTCATTACATTTGGACTCCAGACTGCGGATGCACATCTCCAAAGGCAGCAGGAGGTTGAGTATCTTAATGAAGATCTAGAAGTAATTTCGAATTGTGGTGGAATTAACCAGATTCAATCAAATGCCACGAAAACTCAAACATCGGTTTTATCCGAATCTTATACAATAATATCATGACAGGCAATTCCGCTTTTTGTTCCGATTAGTTTGTTAGGGGTTAAAGTGGACAACAATATGTTTTAGCAAAATCATGTAGCTAGAATTGCAAAGGCTGCTTCTCATTACTCTCTCGAACCAGAAAACTGTACACACCTCAGCAACTTTTGATGCTTCATAGATCTCAATTACTCTTTCGAACCAGAAAACTGTACACACCTCAGCAACTTTTGATGCTTCATAGAGCTCAATTCAGACCTTCTTTGAGATATTGTCCTCATGTATGAAGTTTCGCTCCTAAAAATACCCTGAAACTGCTGGATTCCATCCAGAAAAGAGCCATACACCTGGTGGGAAACACAAACATCACTTGCAACCTTGATAGTCTGGAACATCGAAGAATGGTTGGAATATTGTCTGTGACTTGCCACAGACGATTCCATCAAGAGTAGTACATATCAGAAATACACGACTGGATGTGGCTGCTCATTGTTTTGAGATATGACTCACTACATCTCGAACTTTACAGTTTGAGAACCCTTTCATTTGAAGAATTTCGTGCAACAAACTTTCTGAAAACGTTTTTGCAAATGAATTTAATCTCCAGCGATTCAAATGCAACGTTAATCACCACTTTCACACAGGCACCGATCTTAGAGCGCTCTGATGATTCTTCATGTAATGCTTGTGTTTTGTATTCATATAAAAATTAGTTCTTACATTCATGTCAGCAACGTGACTCAAATGGTAAAAAACTATTAAATTATGATTGTTCAACAGAATATGTAACAGAATGAGCGATGTAGTATTAGTGAATCATTTGACATAAATATGAATGGTCAAACGATAACTTTCCGTGGAGCTATCTACCATCTATGTAAAAAAAATATTTTGTTCTCAAACCAAAAATAGTTCATACCATTGAGAATTTTTGTCAGTAAATGGACCCCAGAGACAAAGAATTCCTGCATTCAATTTCTACTAAATAGTTAGGTTTTGTTATTTCAAATTTTCGCCTCATCACAGATCCCATATTCAAATCTAAACTCATTATATTTTATATCTGCCATATTTTCCTTCCGCTATCTGCCTAACGACCTTCTTTATTACCTGTCGCTCTTTATATTTTCTGACCCGACTAAAAATATGTTCCAGGAAGAGGAAAACTCCAATGGAGTGTTCAAAGTTTGTAAAGGCCTAGAGCGGATAGTAACTGACAGAAAGTTACGATTGAGAACCTAGCTTTCGTCGCCTCACCCGGAATTTTCATGAAACGCCTATAGTGATAGGGATCTCTGCAGATTGATTATAATTTTGGGTCAAGAAGTATTCATATTGAGGTGAAAGTGAATGATACTATAGAAAATAAAATTTAAAAGTTATTGATCATACGCTACAAAAATTCAGACTAGGCGTAATGTAGACATTCAATCAGAATTGGTTTGATGGTGGTTGACAATGTTTCATAGGGAATTTCATTAGTATTATGATATAAAATGATTCGAAATCCCTGAAAGAATCAATAAAATTCGAAATAATAGCTGAATATAACAAATATATTAGGCAAAAAACCCTGAACTGAAATTACGATGAAGTAAATACAAGCACCAATGGAAAATTAACAAGAAATTAAAAAAAAATAAAAAATTAGAGCTTTCAAGCCAAGTTACAAGTTACGACGTTTCGATTGTTGGTATCCACAATCGTCTTCGGGTGATGACTGGTCTGATTCCTCTGTGAGATGACTATTTGAAGGTCATTCGAGTGCTTCCACTTATTTCCTCTATCCGCTTCACCGCATCATAATCAAGCGGAAAACTACCAACTCCCGTCCAACTGTCAGCTTCCACCCAAATATCAAGTTCACCATCGGAGTTGACTCGGGATGTATAAACCTTTGAGGAAGCTAGCCACTCGCACCAGTGAGGAATTCCAAAAATTCACGACCTTCGAGCCCGAAAAATAGTGACACTGAAGGAGATGTCACTCTGAATATAAAACTACAGAACAATCAAGAAAAATTACCAATTTTTATGCACTTCCACGACATGTATATTCAATAAAATGATTCTCTGGAAAAAATATGAAAAATAACAACCAAATTCTGGATCCAAAATGGTGGACCACCTGAAATGGCAAAATATAAAATGATGTTACTTTAAATTCTGTAGGGTGGATCGTCCAAGATGGCGGACTAGTTTTTTATGTAACTCCATAATATTAATATTGAATGAAAGAGTAGCCTGAAAAGAATTTATAAAATTAAACGAGGTTATTCCAAATTCAATATACCAGACTCTCAAAAGGTGGTGTTTTATTTGAATTGAAGGGGTTATATTTTAAGGAGTGATTAATTTTTGGGAAAGAAAGTTTTCTGACTTTCTACTACTCCATCTTGATACCAAGAAAATATGGGAATCTTTCAAAGAAAGGAAGGAAGTAATCAATTTGAAAATAAGTAACTCTATACATGGATGTGTACACATGTTGCTTCTTGGCATGATCTACACATCCACGTATATAGTTACTTATTTCCAAATTGATTACTTTTTCCTTTCTTTGGAAGATTTCCATATTTTTTTATATCAAGATGGAGTAGTACCAAGCCAAAAAATTTTCTTTCCCAAATGGTGTTTTACGTTCTTTCATGCGCCCCCATTCAAATGAAAAAATCAAAGTGTCGAAAAACGAGATGATTGTAATACCAATTTCAAAAAGTTATAGTTCCAAACTATGTGTGAGTACCGACCATGCAACAATGATGCATTAAATAAAATGAACAAACTAGGTAATGAGTCCAGCGATAATCAAAAACCAAATTTTCAATGAAACATTTATAGAAATGAGCTCTCAATAACATGTTCTCAAATGAAGAAAGTTTTTTTGAATTAATTCAAACCATTGATATATTACATCACACTTGACAAGCTTGACATCAGATTAATTTGTTCAGAAAAATAACAAGACAATATGTCACTCGATCTTGGGATAAATGTTCCTCAGGAAAGTAATGAATACTTTTATATGAAATAATGAAATGTCGCGATACTCTTTCGCTCAAGTTCGATTATATGTCATTGGAATAACGTCACAAACAGGCTTCTGTAATGATTTTGTTTGAACTTCAGAACGCCTACCTTGACTGCTCCATAATATTGTCTCCTATAAATATTTTCATTTCTCGACTAACAACTAGAAAGCAACTTATCATTTGAAGCTCCAAAAAATATTATGTTCACAAATTTTAACGAAATATACGACCATTGCGACATTTTCACTTATAATATTATCTAACAGATAATTTATTTTTCCGAATATATACTTTTTTCATTTTTCCACATATGTATTTCCAGATACCGATGTATATACTTCTAACTAATTGCCTTGTAAATGGTTTCACTGTTGGGCAATAAAAGTTATATTATTACTAGCATTGTCATTATTAGAATTATTATATCACAAAAATTGTGTAGTTCATTGAGTTGATAGGTTTCAAATAATACAAAACCCCATTTTTTTCTTTTTAGAATGAATTGATAAAAGCTTGTTTCTTGAAATGTTTCAACTTATAATCTTATCAAACTGCCGAAATAATATTCTCAAAAGTATTTTCATTTTGAATCATTCATTTGTGATGATTTATAACAAAAAATTAATTCTGAGTGTTGGAACAGTTATAACAATTGTCTTTCCAAACGAATTTTGAATATTCTTCGTTAAGGTAATACGATGGTAATACGTAATTGATACTGATCCTAGTAGTTGAATGGTCTCTATGAAGGGAAATAATTCAATAGCTTTTCTTTGATATTTATCATTATCTATACTATCACATCTAAAATCTAGAAAACTACTGAACAATCATACTTTATTACTAATACGCTCGTCAAAAAATTCACGAATATTATTATTTGGAAACGGTTATTCGTTTGCAGCGAACTGCACAATACGGAAAAATGTTTTCAGTATATGAAAACTATCGACTTTTTGTGTTGGAGTTCCCGGAGTAGACATTATTTTTGGAATTCTATTTCGAATCTTCCAGCGATATTCTTCAAAAGACTTTTATTCGAAAAATGTAGGTTGAATCACTTATGGAATATATGTTTTCAATTTCTACAATTCTTCATGAGACGTTTTGAAACTTTCGCATTATTTTCTGAAAGTCATCACGGATCCCGTCGTACATATACAATGCACCGTTGTCCTGAAGTACGAAAAATCACTCACTAGTAGCGCTAGTAGTTCGGTAGGGACAAACACAAACCTAATCCTCATATAAACATATGGTAAAGTTCAATCAAGAAATAATGTTTTCAACAGAAGAAAATGTTCCTGGAGCAAAACTAAAACTTGCAACTGTAAAGGAAAACAATGTTGTAACATCAAAATGTTGGCTGGCATGCCGTAATTTAAAAGTAACTGGAAAAAAGTGAATCAATAGACATGTTAGTATACATACTCTAGAAAAAGGGTAGCGGTAGATTCAAACTGTGATAAAAAAAATTTAAAATAATTATGAATTTCAGAATTCTTTCTGAGTGAAATATGAATCAAATATATATGGTAATGAAATAAATTTAATTAAATATAATGAATGAATATAATCAAATAAACGATTGAGGTTACATCTCATTCTAATCAATGGTAATTAACTATGAAAAATTCACTATTCATTTCTTGTTTAGAGCATACATATGAATATTTATTTATTTTTTGCACTGTCAAATCCACTCTACTCGAAGCATGTATTCATTTCTTACATCTAATCTCATCGATAAAAGGTTTTATAAATGGTTTAAAAAACACGTTTTCTTCCGGATATCGATTATCTGACGTACAATTCGCAAAACAGCAACGCTTTGTTGGCACTATACAAGTACAAAAAAAATTATATCAGAGTTATATTTTTAAATAATAAATTAATATTACGTAAATAACACTGTTTTACATGTGAATATTGACAAATTGTCCCTACTACTAGTGCTGCCTCTCGTGACACGTTCGCTGTGCTATTATCTGGAAAAAGGCTCATTGACAATAGCAAGAAACAGTCTTGTGTTGAA
>WOGN01009428.1:0-10826 GCA_015342105.1 Leptinotarsa texana | reverse complement strand
TAATTGTTTTTTCAGGGTTTTCAAATCAATTTATATTAGATTAGACAATGGAAGTCCGAACTGATGAAATACAATTAAATGTTTGTTTACTGAGTTCAAACGTGTTCATTGATGCAGAATGCACTAGAACTCTAAATGACGCAGTAACACCAGAGACATTAAAAAAATCTACAAAACGGTTTCAAATGATCGAAAAGTGAAGTTGCGTGAGTTATCTGACACTGTTAAGGTATCAAAAAAACGTGTTGGCATTATATTGCATGTACATTTGACAATGACGAAGCTCTGTTCTGAGTGGATGCCGCACAAGCTCACTGTTGACCTAAAACAAGAACATCTTAATTATTCTGAGTAGTGTTTGGCTATGTTTGAACATAACAAACTGGAATGTTTGCATCAAAATGTGATCAATCACATTTTGATGCAAACAAAACTGTAGTCATCTGAGTCGAAAGCAACTGGTGAACCTCGTCCAAAGCGCACAACAAACGGCTGAAGAGGTTATGGCCTCGGTATTTTGGTATGTGCGTTGTATTATACTCTTGGACTATCTTAAGAAATCATTCGACTGTGTGTCACACTCGACTCTACTCGATAAACTACCTTACTACGGAATTATGATGAAAATAGCTGATTTGATCGCTTTTTACCTATCCGAATGACAGCAATTTGTGGAACAAAGTAGTGTTAGATCTCCAGCTGTGAGTGTAACAGCAGGGGTGCCTCAAGGGTCATTCTTGGGACCCCTACTATTCCTAATATATGTTAATGATCTTCCACAACATATGAACCCCCTCAACACGATTCAGTATGCCGATGATGATGATACTATTTATGGAAGTCACCCTGAACATGAATCTCCAAAGCAACTAACTGACAACGCGTTGAAAAGAATCGAAAATGTTTTGTAGCCAATAAGTTATGCTTGAATGTCAAGAAAACTGTAAAAATTACGTTCACACTAAAAGAAGTGAAGGACAGTCAAAAATCCATTAATTTTTTGGGGGTAACGCTTGATCAAAAACTTAATTGGAAAGAACACTTCAAAGATATCTCTATTGAGCTGACCATCACTCTACCTGCTTCGTAGAATCAATGAATTTGTTTCCTCTTACGTTTCTAGAGCAGCTTACATGGGGTTATTTCAGTCTTAGCTGTCATACGGATTGGTTTTTTGGGACTTTAAACTGAATGGAAAAGGATATTCATTTTGCAAAAAACAACTATTGGAATCCTGGAAAGAGCAAAACGAACTGACAGCTGTAGACCTATTTAAAAAATTCAATGTACTAACCATTACGGCTCTATACATATTTCAATCTCTTGTCTATATTAAGACACAAAATACAATCCCTCAAGTTAATCGCAACCATGAATATTTGAACAGAAATGGCCACAATCTTCTTATGGCGATAAGGCTTTTCAACCATCTGCCACCATATGTGATATCTGCCCTTATGACGTGAGTGAATTTCCCAACTGCAAGTTTTAATACTTTGCCGTTTCAATGTGTATGTATCAATGTTTATATTTTATATTGTATTCATCTAAATTGACGATGCTAAATCTGTTTCACTGATAATAAGCAAATAAATCAATTGATTGATTGAGCGAATATTATATTGCATTAATGGAGGGTTTAAAGGCCGAAACTGCAAAGAAACGACCGCATATGGCAAAGAAACAAATTTCGTTCCATCAAAATAACACACCGTATCCCGAGTAAATCAAAACAATGGCAAAACTACATGAATTGCTCCCACATCCACCGTATTCACCAGATTTGACCCGCAGCGATCACTGGATGTTGGCGAATCTCAAAAAAAAATCTCACCGGTGAGAAATGTTGCTCGAATGAAGAGGTTTTTGCTGAAACTGAGGCTTCTCCATGAAGATGGAGGAGTAGACACAGCCACAACCTTTCTTTCCCAAATATCCAAGAGAAAAGTTGAAAACATTAAAAATTTTCCTCACAAAAATAATAAGAAACTCAACAGTTGTCTGATATAGTCAATGATGAACCACGAAAGCCGTAGATAGGAATTGAAATTTTTCTAATTGAGGCAGTAATGATTATATCAAGTTAAACCTACCTTGAAGTTGTTCCATTCTTCATCAGTAACAGCATGAGCCAAAGTAACTGCTAAGACACAAAACACAATCAATTTGAGATGCATTTCTGTTGTTATTATATATGACTAGGCAAATAATGAATTGGATTTTCGACAGATGATTTGAATATAACTTGGTAGAACGGGATGAGCATATATACAATACCATTTGATATTAGATCATTTGATATTAGATGGGGTCAATATTTATTATGCAACATACAAATTATTTGGGTATTGCGGCATCATGTATCTGATAACAGAGGGCAAAACAACTAAAAACAAAAATGTTTTAACTATATTTTTTATCAAATTCGTACATGCAATCCTTTCATCGAGTTTTATAGTACAGTAATAACACGTTAGAAGGTAAGACCTCGTCAATGAATACTTTCAACTTTTCAGTTCCATGTTCTTTAAAAGCGTGTTTTTGAGTTTTTTTAAACTATACTTATTTTTCATTTATACTTTCGTATGCTATAAAGGCGTGTTTTTAGTCGTTTCAAACTATATTTATTTCATCTTAACTTTGGGATCAATCAGCCGTATATTGTTTAGAAAAATTGCCATTGATCGGTTTCCTAGAAGGAGCCTGAAAATCAGGCTCCAAGCCCAAGGAAGACGGCAAACGCGCAAAGGAGGGTTACTAATAAGGCAGCAGGCGCAGGTCTCAATGAAAAAATACTTTTTTTAAATGAAGTAATACGTGTAAAGTGATTTCTTTTTATATCAAGGAGGTTACGTACAGCGCCATCTGTCCGCGAATAGATCACGCAATACTGTCGATATATCAAGGAGGTTACGTACAGCGCCATCTGCCCGCGAATAGATCAAGCAATATTCTCGTAAATTCTGTCAAATACAGATGCCGAGCTTGAGATTCACAAACAATCAAACATATATACATACATCTGAAGCTAATAAAAGCGTCATAAAAAATAGGTTGATCCATATACTTTTGGCATGCTCCAGATGGACCGGAATTCATCAAGATTAACTGTAAATTTGACATCCTCCTTAAGGAAGTTATGCGAAAGAGGTTTCCACTAAAATAGAGCAAGAGAAGGGAAGGGGTTTCAGCTTTTAGTCGGTAGAAATCTGACACAAACTGCGTCAGTTTACTTGAGAATGATTCGATCAACCGAAGCCGGTAATAACAAATAAAAATAATAGTAATGATATAAAATGACAAAACACTTGGATTTCCACTGGAATTCCACAAAGGAAAATAATTTTTGGACCACATTTTTTCATTTGGCTAGTATGTATTTGTAGGAAAAATATTACTTCCACTGAAAGTATCAAATATATATTCGAATAACCTTTTTTGGAACCTACTGTTGTAAACTTTTTTACCAAATCATCCACATCAATATTGGATATAAAAAGTATTCTGATTGAACCTATAAGGTAATTATAAAAATTGGATTAAGAGTTGGAGGTATCATTTCAGAGATCATTTAATTTTTATATACTTGCCAGATAAGATGTCAAAGTGACTGTAGAGCAGCCATATTTCTTTGTTGGATGGAAAAATATATTTTACTTTTTTGATACTTCTTACCTGCTGAAATGTAGCAGACCATTTTTTCCATAACTTTTTGAAATCTGATGAATTTACAACGAACAAAAGTCATTTTGAACAACTTTACAACTTGGATAAGGAAAAGCAATATAGACTAATACCCAAACTTACTGATTCTCAACTAACTTTTAAAAGATGAAGGTTGAATCAGCCAGTCAAGTTTTCAGTCACTCGGTAGCTACAGCGATGAAGACTCATGCCAGTTTCAATCAGATACCATCAGTAGCAATAGTGACGGCTACATTCATTGAAGAAATGGATAAAGATATTTTGAATTCAAATCGATTTGACGATGTCAAACATTTCAATTAATCATTTTTCAGAACATCAAAACAAATCGATTTTCTGAAAGAAATGTAAATATTTTTCATCAATTCAACTGTAATACCAAAAAGGGGAAAAAACAAGACTGGACAAAAGAGAATCATTGAGGGGTGGCAGATAACAATTTCGGTATTTTTGCAACTTTGAGAAACCCTATATAGTGAAGGATACTTCTACATATTGGCAAGGAATATAAATCGGGAATGTGTGGAAAATTATTTTGGTCAAGAGAAAAATACTTGTGGAAATGCCAGAAACCCAACTCCTGTTCAAATAACCAGAGCTTTCAGTATTTCATACAGCCAGGAGGATCTTACTGTCTAGAAGATACTAGTGAGATTCTATCCAATATTACATGATATACATGCTGATATAAATATGGTGAAGATTCTTGTGGATAGAAAGTTTTTAACAAATGTTTAAAAAAATCAAAAACTCATCATTCTAAAAAACCTTCTGAATAGATAAGCATAAGTTTTTGACCTGAATTGTTTGATCTCACCTTGTTTATAAAAAAATTGAAAAACTCCCATTATATTACAAACGATCAAACTGAATTGAATAATTCGCCATTATTGAATCTGTTCATGTCCAGGTAAAAATAGTTAGGTATATTTATGGTACTTTCAAAAAATCTATTGATATGAATTCATACCTGATCGTTTCAGGTTAGAGTATACAATTCTTGTAATTCAGAAATAACTTTTAGTTTATGCTTGAGAAAGCTAATGTATAGCGAAACACGTGTCGCGATTTTTGTAAAACCTTCTATAGTGAAAATCATACAATAAAGTGTATTTATTAGTTTATTTCACAACCTCGTCTTATTTTTCATCAATTCCCAAACCGTACACAATTATATGAGATATATTGTGAGCTACTCGTAGCAATCATGAAGTCAGATCATGGCCACACATTTTTTGATCCAACCTCGTGCAGAGGTGCACGATAGCTACAGCATACACCCTCCTGCCAGCCACATGCCTGCAAAAAATAAAAGTTCGATCCCAAACATCAAAGAGCCCGACGGGAGTGAATTTACTTGTGTTTACATCTATACCCTTGTTCAAAGCCGATGCGATTGATTTTTATCTCTTTTAAAGTGTGTTTTTCACTCCTGAAATCATCTTAGGAAATGAGTTCCTTGATAATGTATTATGCAGACTGTTTTCATGTGAATTTTGGTTCATCTCATAGTAATCTGACTATTTCTGTTGGGTATTATGGTTAAATTATTGTTTGACACTAAGTCATGCGTTAATGAAATATGCAATTTATTCACATTGGGTGTCATGATTCTATCCCTTATTTGGATGAATATTACTGGAGTTTTACCCCAACACCAAACCGTAATTTCAACACCTCAACACGTGTTTGGATCACCAAGTAAACAGTTCAATCTTTCTCTGTCAATCATCCTCTGTTGAACTATTTGAACAGTTTGATTTTCCTCTTGGAAATGATCACTTGGTGATCGAAACACGTGTCGAGGTGTTGAAATAACGTTTTGGTGTTGATATAAATCTTCAGTATTATTCATTACCACACTCATAATATGAATCGTCTTCGAGTTGAGTATTATAGGCGGTATTATAAGCAGTTGAGAAACAATTATAATATGCAAATATATTTTCGAAAGAACATAAAGAGAGAATTTCCAATTATTTATTAGTTAATTGGTCCGAATCCACGTGACCTCTTGAGCTCTTCCTCTGTCATATCGGTGAATTGATTTACACCCTTTTCCCAGCTTTCTAGTCCTCCTTTGTATCTCTGGTTATGTGCGTTGATATCCTGAACATTCCTTTCATAAATGGAACGGTGAAGAGCATCATCTTGGGGAGTACTGTAGTGTTTGTTGAACTTTTGCTGGAACGAAAACAAGTTTCAGTGAATTTTGTTTGAAAGCCACTCATTTTATCTACACTTTTTTGGCCAAAAGCTACACATTTGGTAACTCATTCCTTGGCCGATACATATGTCATATCTAGCTCTCAACAGGAAGTACGGAAGCAGAGTTATCGAAGAAATGAAAAATATTTCATATGAAAGATATCAAAGCATCTGGCATATTTTAATAATCAGAATACAGAGTAGGAGTATATGGTACCTAATCTCAAAAAATATAGGTATATTCCAGGCTATTTAAAAGTTATGTCAAAAACTAGGTGAGAAATTTAATCCAAACACTCTTTCCCCTCTTTCACGTCATTATACAAAAATTTACAACTCACTTAAAAAAATGTTTTTTTTCGGAAGTTTTGTTCTGTCTGTATAGTAATGGAGAAGTGAAAGATGTTTTCATCAAAAACTCTTTCGACAAAATGGTTGAGGTTTTCGTGGCCGAGGTTTTCAGGCTCACTCTTTTTCGTGTTTGAAGGTCGTGGATTTTTGGAATTTTTTCCTGACGTTTCGCTGGCACGAATGGCTCACTTCTTCAGAGGTTTGTGCATCCTGAGTTGATATCTTCGATGACTGGATATTATGGTTACGTATAGCGTAACCCGTACCTGGCATAGTTAAATTTCGCATCGTGTACTTGTGGGAAAGAAGACTTTGGAACCACCAAAAGATCCATTAGAATAAGATTGAAGGAGCATGAAAGAAACTGCAGACTAGGCCAAACGGACACACCCTCAAAACGCATTGCCCCCAACCAAAGATATCATAGCCAACTGGTAAGGAAATCAATAGAAATCCACAAACACACGGATGATTTCCACAGAAAATAGAAACCTGTGGTAGAAGTCCAGTGGAGTGTACTGGATTTGCGAAGTATAAAAACTCAAAGTAGTCTCCACAATTTATTATTACCCGCACATGTTAGAATGGTAAAACCACCAATCAGTACATTTTTCGATCCAATACAGGTTCATCATCAGCCAATTATTCAAAAATTCCACAATAAAAGAGGAACTTCATAACAATAGTTAATACAATGAAGTGTAAAATAATTACATGGTAAAGGAAATTTTATATTGAAGAAAAGATAATTATCATATGTTACCAATGAATAATAGGTCATAATGACACGTTGATACTAATGGAAATACATTATTTAGTGAAAAAAAGGAAGTTTATAACATCCTAGCTATAAAAGATTGAAGTATGGGAGGCGTAAAGCCTATATACCCACTAATCAACATCAAAATGAAAAAACGCCACATGAAAACGAATTATAATGAAAGAGATCCGAACTGAATTGAATGAGAAAGAAGAATCAACTGTCAAAATTATTTAAGAAAATAAAATCGAGATGACATGGAACAGTGACAAGAGATCTGCAAACACAGAACACAACAGAAGAAAAACCACCACATACAATTCAACTCGTGTTCTGAGCAACCAGATCCCATGCCATCTACACATGCCAGCTTGTATTATTGTAACAAGTTTGCAAAAAATGTTTTCAGGAGTTGAGTAACTATCGTATCTTTACAATAACAATAATGAATAGAACTGTGATTATTGTTCTTGCGAAAAACTTCGGAATCATGGATAAACAATAAGGTTATCATGTCAGTAATATCGAAAGATAAGAGTTGATTTTTAAAATTACCAGTATAAAGTGAAAATATTACTGAAAACTAAGTGAACCTGACTTTGTATTGTGAATTAATGTAGTTGCAAATTTGAACGTTATACGACTGGAAAAAATTGATAACCGATGGTTGTATTCAAGATTTACATCTTAGTCTTGAAGGTAATACTTTTTTTTCGAATTGGATGATAAAAAAGGTTTCCATTATTTTCGTTTTTTCTTTAGGAAGATTATAGAATTTATGAGTATGTTCTTTTATAATTCTATTAATCAGTTGAATTGGTTAGTTGTTGATTATTTTTAGGAATATTTCACGATATTGTGGATTGCTTAATTTGATAGCTTGATCGACTAAA
This sequence comes from Leptinotarsa texana, assembly GCA_015342105.1. Lineage (NCBI taxonomy): Eukaryota > Metazoa > Arthropoda > Insecta > Coleoptera > Chrysomelidae > Leptinotarsa > Leptinotarsa texana. The sequence goes on along the minus strand of WOGN01009428.1, from coordinate 2,909 downwards.
TTTATGACGACATTGTTTTGGGAGAAAGGGTGATTTTGGCTGCCAGACCAAGTTTTTTTGATGTACCATTGAGTTTCAATTCTGTTCTGTTTCCTGATTAGAGTTAGTATAATAAAAGCATACAGTCCACTCAGTCTAGATGAACTAAAGAAAACGTTGTTATTTAGCAAAACCTTGAGAGTAACCAGCATCATGATAATATCAGTGGTTTTACCTTCTGCTGTTTGCTCGATTGGTATTGCTCAAAAAGTCCAAATTGAAATGAACAGTTCAGATCGGTAATCATTAGGTGAATGCTTGCTTTCTATTTCATCTATACATCATATGTAATTGGTTGATATTGGTGGAGTTTGAATTGTAGGATTGTTGTCTTATTTTCTTGAGGTTATGTGGATCAGTGCTTTTTATTTTGGTATTTTGTATCTGTCCATTGTATTTGATAGACATATTTATTTTAGTTGTCTCGGAGAAGTTAGGATCTAATCACTGCCACAATCAAAATATCAAATTGAACCTGTGAATATCTATAGAAACATTTATGCAGAGTTTTAATGTTCAGTCACAATCGTATTCAAATATTTTATTTCATTGTTTCAATTTGTTTTGGACAATGAGAATGATGCATAACTAGGTCCCGAAAGGTATACTTCAAGGTAGGTATACATTTTATAGCTGTGAAACTCTGAATCGTAAGCATAGCCTTCACTTCTTTCAGTATTTTTATGATTCGAAGGTAATGATTATTATTAATTTTTCCTAGCCGGAAAATCTTCAGGGATCTGAAAAAATTTCAAAAGTCTTCTCACATAGAGGTCTGTTTTTTCAATATCACCGGAATATACTTTGCGTTACCAGTTCAAAAAGCTCGATGATCTCTCAAGCTCGAATTAAAAAAAATTAAGGATACTGCAATGAAGTTAATTCTAAGACAAATATATTCTATTGATTGAATCAAATATTCAATATAATGATATGAAAACTAACTAGAAAACGTTTTGAATTTGAAAAAATATTTTTCTCGAAAGTAATACATGTGTTCCACTGAATTATTCGAGTAATCATTTCAGTTTCATAAACAAAATTTGAGATATCTCTGTCAAAATATCACTTTCCGCTTCAGATTGCTAAAAAATACTGAAACTTGGTTGGTGACATCGTAACATGGATTTTTATCACCTTCAGTATTGTGACATATCTTGAACTCTTATTTCATATCGAAAGTTTCATTAGGAAAATTATAATTTTCCTAATGTCATATCTGAATGCCAGCAGTCTCTTACTGTTAATTGTGATTGTTACCAAGTGTAAAGATTTGATATGAAAGTTGTGTTTCAAGTTTGCATCACCAAAAGCTCATTTTATAAACGAATGACTTTGAGCAGAACATCATCATGAAAATATCTTTTTTTGAGGAAGTGTGGATTGACTCACACGCCACAAAAAGAATAATTTACGAATGTTTCGTTCAGAATAATTCAATCCATTATTAACAAAAACTGATAGAGCCATCATCAAGTATATCTCAAAATGAAGATTTCTTGGACGATGAGGAACATTATAATGCATTACATTTGTTGAAGGAGCTGATACCTGCCTTTCATTTACTTATATGTAATAAAATATTATTGAAAAATGTTATGTGGTATATCCCAAAATATAATTAGAGAAACATTAAAAACGTTACCGTAAATGATAAGTAACTTAACATATTGGTTGAAATAATCAATGATGAATCACAGAAGCCGTAGATAGGAATCGAAATTTTCCAAAATGTGTCAGCAATTAATACGTACCTTGTAGCTGTTCCATTCTCCATCACTAACAGCATGAGCAAAAGCAACGGCTACGACACAAAACACAATCAATTTAATATGCATTTCTGTGGTTACTCTGTGATAATGAATTGAATGTTCGACGGATGATTCGAATATAATCTGGTAGTACGGGACGAGCATATATATATATACGGTTTATTGCTGGATCTAAACAAAATACCCAGATCAGCTTTTTTTGAATGGGGTCAAGTTTCAACAACTTATCTGAGTATTGTAGCATCAAGTTGAGAAACCATTACTACGATAACAGGGGGCGAAACAACTAAAAATCAAATTATAAACTACTTTAGTGATTGAATTCGAACAAGTAGCTTTCAAGAATATAATAATAATAATAATAAAAATAATAGTAAAATCGTGTTACTGTTATAGAGATGTGAAAAAGAAATGGCTGATACAAACACATTCTGGCCCAGAGATGTTGCTGTGTATAGATACAATTTCAAAAAAGAAATGTACAACAAAAAATTCAGAAATAACTATAATAATGCATCAAATTTTCGAGATGTACAGAGTCTAGAAACGCAAACTTAACATACTGTTATAATTCTCAGGAAACTGATGAAAATTTGACTATTATGCACCAAGTAAACAATGAAGTAGAATTGAATGTTTTCCATTCAAACATGAGATCTTTAAGAAATAAGGTAGGAGAAATTGAAGTATTCCTAAGAGAACTTGATTTCAGGTTTGATGTCTTATGGTTTTCTGAACATATTTTTCAAATTTTATTCCTTTATGACTTTTTTATTACCGAACAGATTTCGATGAAACTGTGATCAGTAATATTTCAAGACATTCTGAATCCAGAAGAGTATACAGTATTTTCATAAAATTCCTGAACATGAATTGGTGGGTTGATTAAACGGCATATTTTTCAAATTTCATTCCATTATAACTTTTTTATTGATTGACGCATTTCAACGTAATTTACATGTTACCCATTTGAATATGTCACAAATCCAGTGGTGTACTCAGAGTTTTTCTAAAAAAATCGCTAGTAATTTTTTTAGATTTTTGACCTTGAAAAATAAGATTAGTTGGCCCTGGAAATTGAGATTTACTTATGATATT
>WOGN01009427.1:0-11254 GCA_015342105.1 Leptinotarsa texana | reverse complement strand
AGTCTAGAAATATAGTTAAGGGCAGAAATTGGCCCTTGGAACAAATTGAAAAAATCATTATGGCCCGAAGGCTTCAAAGTTTGGAGACCCCTGGTATAGTGTACAACAAATGACAAAAACGACATATTTCTCACGAGCGCAGAAGTTTATTGTCACGAGCCGAAGTTGAAGTTGATGGGGAAACGTAGTGACCTTCCACAGCATTGTTCAGGTTCTAATGGCACTGGAGGCTGAAAAGATTCTACTATACTTTTTGAAATTTTCATTTTGTTAGCTATGGAGTTGTCGATAAAAGATTCAGCAACATTGCTGGATTTCCAATCCCCATGGTGTTTTTATTATTATTTGCATTAAATAAAATAGTCGCAGATGACCTTCGGAAACAGTTGCCAGTATGTAACCAGGGTTCAGTAAATTTATTTATCCCCACTTGACCCAGTAACCACTTGCTGAAAATAATAAAGTCTGTTTACAAACTCATATTCCTGGAGTAATTTCGTTGAAAACACCTCTTTTCCTATCGTCGGGTTCTGAAATAAACTGCGGTTACGTATCCCCTCAAAAACCTCCAGAGGCTTCATATCAGGTGATCTAGTGGGCTCTTCTAAGGGATTACGTCTGCCTGTCTAATGCTTTGGATGACTATCATCCAACTACTTTCGAAGCAATCGAACCAGTCAAACCAGCAACGATCAAGACTTGTTGATACTTCGAGATTTACCCTTCGTTCTTTCAGTCAATGCACATAACAGTTTGTCTGAAAAGTTCGTAGACTAACATAGAAACATTTTTTTCTTATAAAATTAGATTTCATTATTCAATATAGTTGCCTTCGAGAGGGGCACGACGATTATAGAGGTTACACAATTTTTCGATACCATTTTTTTTATACGACTTGTCTTTCGCCCCAAAGTAGGCCTCAGTTTCGACAATTACCTCTTCATCGGCGCTAAATTTCTTTCTAGCGAGCATTCTCTTGAGATCTGAGAATAGAAATGAGTCGCTGTTTGCCAGATCTGGAGAATACGGTGGATGCGAAATCAATTCGAAGCCTAATTCATGCAATTTCGCCATCTTTTTCATTGAAATTCAGAATAACGTTTTCATTCGACTTAAATAAATGAATATCATATAAATTATTGTTACATATTCAAGATGGAGTTTGAATTGAAAGATTGATGTCTTATTTCGTGAGGTTATGTGTCTGTATCTGTAGAGTAGGGAGGGTTAGTGTAGGCCCACATCACTCAGGCCACATGTGACCCATTGTACATCCCCCAAGGAGTGTCCTCCTAGGTCATCGTCCATCCTGTCCTTTCCAGGAAGATGGACAGGTCTTTCGGAGACATCGGACACTCTCTTATTAACGATAACTCCGGACATTCGCATAGGACATGCCTGACAGTTTCATCTTTTTGTTCACACATTCTGCATAGAGGTGTGTCCAATAGCCCCATATTGTGGATGTGTTTTCTTAGTTGACAGTGGCTAGTTAGAAATCCTACTGTTAAGCGTAGATTTTTCCTGGTCATCGCCAGATATTTTTTCGGCGCCAACTCCCCAGGGTCGCCAAGGGTGATCCTGGCAGATTGCATCCTTTGATTTCATACCATCTCTTTAGGGATTGAGCATGGGTGTAACATTTGACTAGTTCCGCAATTGTCGAAGTCATCAGGCAGTCGGTGCCACTGGGTGAGGTTATATGAATCAAAAACGTGAGGCAATTCATTTTTCATTTCAGGCTTTTGTATATCTCAATTGTATTGGTGAGTTTTATTCCACTTACATATTAATATCAGTTGTCTCAGCATAGGTAGGGTCTAGTTATTGCTGCTGGATAAATAAGGTGTCTTTGTTCACACAGAATGGAGCTGTTACTAGCTAAAAATCTTTCTTGTCTGATTGGTTCTTGGGTGGGACCTTTCCTGCACCGATGTGACGTAATAGATACCTCGAAACCGACCTGTAGGTGATCTACTCGATAGATTTTAGCATGGTCTTGTTGTTGGATGAACGAAAAACATCTGCAAGACTAACCTCTGTGAGAAATCTTGCATAAATATCTGTCGGATATAATTCATTCATTCATAATGTCCACCGTGGTCTTAGCTGGGAAAATAGTGGTTTTCCGGCAGGCATTTACCCGAACCTGCTGTGTAGGTACGTCAGAAGAGATGAACATTTCGAAATAATTATTTTCTTATAAATAATTGAAGTATATCTTCACATATTGTGTTTAAGTTTCAAATTATATATCAATCGTCGAAAATTTGAACCAAGTAAACAATGGAAGCATTCAGAAACACAGTAAATACTTACACTATATAAACTCTGTTTTCATTTCGGTATTCTTTTCACTGTAGGACATTCACCTGTCAAAATGCAGTTACTGTATTTCAACACATTGATTTTGATGAAACAGTGCCTTATCAAATTACTTTCAAAACGCCATTAGATGGACCATCTCTCAAATACGTCAATATAAATAACATATTTTTTTAATGGGTGTTTCTGATTTTTTACTTGGGATTTCCGTTGCCCATTGCTTCATCGCCTTTGATAACCGTTGTTAACCGCAGTCTTAGACGAAACGTTACACATAAAAATCTCATGCCAAAATCATCCAACCCTGAAAATATATTCGCGACACTATTATCTCCATCCGTGAAAGTTTACGCTCCCCGATTAATCGCAAAATTTGTTTCAGCGCCCACTCGAACGAGCGGCTCTTCCTCAGAGACTTCGTCAACTGCGCTGCCGGCTCAAGTGGCGGTCGCTTGGCGCAGTGGCTGCAGCCGGGCAGCCGGGCGGATCCGTCGAAGTCGCAGGTGCTCTACGCCCGAGAAGACCTCAGATGCGGCTGGCCGGCCATCATCACCGTGCTCACGAGGGACCAGTACGGAGACATGGTCCACGTGCCGAACATGAAGATCGACGTCAAGGCCGTGCCGTTCGACAAGAAGGACATCGGCGATACCGGCAGGAAGATGCGCAGGGTGAGTCAGCCGGACTTGCTGACGTTCGGCGGGTTACCACCACCGCCCCTGCACCACCCCTACGAGCCGACCGTCAAAGAGAAGATGTGTTTTCATTCGATTACGGTGATGAAGGTGAGCTACATATTTCACCTATATCCACCTGAGACCCGACGCTCGCAGTTGAGGCCGATTTACCTGAAATTCTAATATAAGGTCTCATTCAGTATCAAAATAATTGTATCAAGATATGGCCCCCTAGGGCCATATCTAGTTACTTTTTGAGGAATTGGGCTACTTTCAGAATAATTTTTTCGTTGAGTCTTCCAAAAGGTATTTGGCCACCAAAATTTTGGAATCAATAAACTTCATGATTGTTTTCGCAGTATCACCAAGTTGCTTTCTATCATCTTGGTACTGAATCCAGGCGTTGGCAATACCCAAATCAAGTAAATGTAGGATTGTTTTTACGGTCCATTTTTTCGTACGAATACTCATTCTGTGATAGCTGATCATCATCTCATCAATGAGATCAATGCCACCCATACAACTGTTGTATGCCCTCACCATATTTGGTCTTTTTATGGTGAGATAACGGGATTCTTTGTTCCGAAGAACCCCTACCAACCGCGTCATAACTTTCTTGGCCGTCAAATGAACTGCTGCAGGTATTATTGATTTCATTATTGTTCCTTTCAACACATTTTTTTCAGCAAGCATGTATTCAAAAAGTGGTATTGTTGTGAAGTACCTATCAACGAAAATTTGTGAACCATCCATCAGTGTTTTGGATAACCTAATAACTGCTGATGGCCCAACACCCAAATTAGCAATTTCGGTGTCCAACATTGTATGTTTTCCCTGATAGATCTCAAAATCCAGAATCAGACCTTTTGGAGATGTACAAACGAAATTTTTCAATCCTTCTGGATTCGGTTTGGTCCTCACAAATTGTTTCATTTGACAAACTCCTGTAAAAAGAATCATTTGTTCATCAATCGCCACATTTTTGTATCTTGATAAAGAAAGACATCCATTTCTGATGCGATCTATTATTGGACGAATTTTGTAAAATGTAGTGTTCTGTTTATCTACATGAGATGCATTTGCATCAACAATGACATTTAAATTAGCTCTGATTGCGAATAATCTACCTCGCGTCATGATATTGACTAAAGAACTAACTTTAGTAGCTTTAGCCCAGTATATTCTCACCTGGGGAAATTTTAAACAAGACATCAATACCGATATTCCAAAAAATTTTGTAACTTCGTTGCTTTCCCTTTGTCTTCCATAAATCTCAAATTTGTGCAGTCACAGATATTCTGAAAATCAGTATCGTCAAAATATAATTTGATGTAGTTTTCAATTTTGAAATCTTTTCGATTTCCACATGTACTGGTGATGTCTTGATGCACAAAGTCGGGTGCCGAAAACTGCTCAGAAGCTCATTGTCAGAATCCGACCAGCTTTCTGAATCGTAACTTTCATTTTATTCACCCACTGCATTGGGAACTTCCACCTCCATGTCATGTCCATTCTCGTCATCTGAAATTCTCTCAATTTCGCAATCATCTGCATCCAAGCACTTCACAATCTTATCATCGTCGGTACCGAAAACTAAATATTTTTTGTTTCCAAAAACATCTAAAGCGAAATAAATAGTTGGCAGCAAATCCTGACGTCCATTAAAATGGACAAGTTGTATTTGTTAATGCCATCCGATAAAAAAAAACTAAAAGGGTCAATAATTATCAATTTTGGCCACATGAAAATACATCAACAAATAACTGTACACTCAAAAATGATAATAAAATTAGCAGAAAGTATTTATTTACCTCCTAATGGGTTTTTTCTGTCGGACGCTATTTTAACCTCAACAATAAATTGGTTAAGTCACGTTCAGACTGGCGCGGTTTGTCTGTAATTCAGTATATGCTTTTATTTGAATGTCCATTACTATGTACTGTGGGACTCACATCGCTTTGTTTGTTATTTAAATTCTGAGAGGCGAAGAAGTCGATATCCATTCTGATGAACATTGGGTCTCAGGAGGATATTAACGTTGAGTTCACTGCATCGGGCTAAGTTGTAACGTAGTTTGATATCTATTCAAACTCTACCAAATGAGTTCAGTTTATCAACAAAGGTTGTTTGTTTGCTGGGTGGACTTTCGGGTCAAATATCAAGAGTATTATGTCAAACACTGAAAACCTGATTCGTTTCGCTGTCGGGTAGGCACAAAGTATGTGCTCTGCTGTTTCATCGCGCTCTCATATGATGATTCAGACGACAGACACCTGCAAGTAGGTCTCTTAGACACCGTCGGACATTCCTGCTGTAATCTGATAATCCTTTGTTGACATGATTCGCAATTTTGTTAGTTATATACATGATGCATCGAAACACTGTTGCTTTCACGGCTTCGTTTTTGTTTTGTCAAACATTCTCGACGCGAGAAATGTGAATGACCCACATGGTAAAAACACGCACGATGATCAACGTCTTGCAACAGTGTCAGTTATTTTTTCTGATACGATCGATTTTACTGGTTAGCAGTATCTGTAGAGTAGGAAGGGTGAGTGTCGCCCCACAGCGCTTAGACCACATGTGACCCATTGTACATCCTTCCGAGGAGTTGTCCTCTTAGGTCATCGTCCATCCTGTCTCTTCCAGGAAGGTGGAAGAGTCACTAGAAGACAACTCCTTTATATCTGCAGGTGTAGGCCACGACTCCGGACACTCCCATAAGACATGCCTGTAGACACATATTGCATAGATGTGTCCACTATCTCCATAATATGAAGGTGTTTCCTTAGTTGAAAGTGGCCAGTCAAAAATCCTACTGTTAGGCGTAGGTTTTTCTGGTCATCGCCAGATATTTCTTCGACGCCAGCTTCTAAGGGGCGCCCAGTGTGATCCTGACAAGACGCATCCTTTGATTCCATCCCATCTCTTTAGGGATCGAGCATGGGTGCGACGTTTGGCTAGTTCCTCGATTGTTGAAGTCATCAGGCCGTAGGTGTCACTGGGTCCTAAAATTCTTAGTCCAGCCGCTTCCTGACGTGCCCTTTAACCCACCTCAGGATAATGTTTATTATCTACCAAGGCTTTGGATAAATCTTGGTGGCAATCTAGGGCTTGTCTACTATCAGTGCAGATTGTTATGTTTTTGTCAGAAATTCCTTTCCCGGTTATTTCTTTTGTGGCGATTGAGATACCAGCCAGTCCTATTTGAACCACTCTGATATTTTTTCCTATTCCCCACTTAATCCTTAGGCTTAGTGATCTGGAGTAAACTCCACATCCTGTGCCTTCTTTGGTTTTTGAGCCATCTGTATATATTGCCTATTGCATTTGTAGCATCTGACTCTGTGTTCTGTTTCATTTGTATCTTGTAGGGTTTATTAAACACAAACCTGGGTTCAATTGCATCACTAGCTGCCAGCAGCAGAGGTTGCGCATTAAGCGCTTCTCGCCATAGGCTTAGCCTCATTGATCCATTCCTACTTCGAGGTTAACACACGTAACATGGTCATTAACGCAACCTCCTTAACGTACAGGTCCAGATGGGTCAGACCAGTAAATATGGCTCCATACGTTAACATAGGTCTTAGTATTGCACCACACGGGGTGAAAGACCCCATGCGCATCCCACTGTCCTCCGACATTGCTCATAAGCCACGTATGCTCTTTTTGCTCTACTTTGTAGATGAGAGTTCCATGTTAGCTTCCTGTCGAGGGTAGTACCAAGGTATTTTGCCTCTTCAAAGAAGTTTAGTTTGCAAACTGAATATTCAAATACTTGATTATTCAGTTTGCAGTGTGATTAGGCTCTGGAAGTATAATATATCAGCTTATGACTAATACAGTATGTTTGCAATACACATCAAACTTCATACTTGAAATATACCATGTATATGAAATATTTTCAGCCCTTCCAAAATTACTCTTTCGAAGAACTTCGGTATTCGTCTCCTCCCGTGAAGAGGTCTGGCGAAAATATGTTAGTTCGGTCCAACTCAGATGGTTCCTACAGTGCCACTTGGACTCCAGCTTCAGTTGGCTGCTACTCCATAATGGTTAATATAGACGGCTACGATATGGAGGAGGTGAGTTAAAAAGGCATGCCCAAAAACTAAGTTAATTAGGAAAAGGTTAAAAGTTCAGCAAAATTTAAGGTCGAGTCGACTGGGGTTGATAACTATAATCATCTACAGTTGTTTTATTCCACTATCAGTTGATATTGACGTAATTTCTTAGGAAAAAGGAAAACTGAAACCATATAGTTCTTTCAAATGTGATTAACCCAAATATGAAGTGACAAAAGTATTACAGCAGAAATGAGCATAAGTCAAATTGTTACTATGAGATGGAATCATCTCGTCATAACTCAGTCGAAGGGAATATTACAGCAATGACCAGTATCATGCGAATCCCCATAGTATGACTTGAAATGTGCACTCCATCATAAGGTGCGTTTTGTTTGCACTAATAGTATTCCAAATCTGTCATAGATCTCTTAATCAAAATGCGTATTAGAGTGATGGCGAAATGCTCAATAAGAACTGTACCAAACGTGGATATGTATCGTATGTTTATAGAATAAGGAATAGTTCCCCTCTGAACTTCTCAACAATTTTAAGGAATATTGATTTGAAAATAATTAAATTAATTAATATTTTTGTAACATATAATAAAATTGAATTATAGAGGGAAAAAAAAGAAAATAGAAGAGGGATGAAAAAATAAATAAATAGAAAATAAGTTATAATGTTAATAGTCAAAGTTTTAATTAAAAATTATTGGAATCGTTTAGATATCCCATCTTTTAATTTTTCCATCCTGGGTTCTTTTTATCCGAGGCAGCATTTCGGTAGGTGGTAATGCTTCACAGCTGCCCTGAAGCGAGAAGCGTCTATACCTTCTACAAATAACTGCCTTGCACAAAAAAGAATATATTGAAAGAAAGATGGAAAAACACAGCATAAAATATATTAAGAAGGAAAATATAGAGTACAATATCGTGTCAAACAAGACTCTCGTACTCCCTGGATAAAGTTTTTATTGTAGTTATTACTATAATAAAAAGAGCACTGGTCGTAATAGCGCCAAATCTGGAAGCTGGGACCAAAATTAAGAAGAAGAAGAACTTTTGGCGGGGACGATTCAGTAAGATAAAGGGAGAACATAACGCCACAGCATAGCTAACAATTGTTATCTATGCTGTGATAACGCACAATTTAAGTTTCCTACACATCTGGAAAAAATAGGCATTGATGTGAATCCATTATGCTCATGTGACAATTTTTCTTTAGCGGATATAAATCACATCTTATTCATATGTCCCAACCTCGACCGGCCGGATTTCTTGAATAATTTGCTTTCCCTGAATGTTTCGTTTCCAACCAATATAACAGTCTTTTTAGCTACACTCAATGAAAAAGTATAAAACGTAATTCTAAAATTCATAATTAAATCTAAAATATCAATATAAAACGTAGTCACTCGATTTATTTCGAAATTTCTTTGGCAAAATAAACTCCAGTTTGATACCTGGGTAGGTTGCTATATGGATCTCGTTATCACAGGGTTTTTCGGGTTTGTGGATCCGGTCGACTTGGCCAATTTATTTGAGTGGTCAAAGGTGTTTATCAGATATGATAACGAACGAAAATACGAGAGTTTGACAGAACTAAAATTTTATAAATTGTTAATATCCAGAAATACATTTTGGAAATAGAGTTACATTCCCCTGCACCAACTAATACAAACCTATCTATATAAATAGGGAAAATAAGTTAGGTTATATTTCTGGATTACTCCCAAAGTCATTCAAAATAACTTCAGCTGTTACGAAATCTAATAATTGGTAATTTATGGCGACGACTTTGTTTCCCACTGCAAACCTGAGTTTTATTTTGCATCAAATGTACGATATTACAAAAAAGGGTAGATAGTGTTTTTATAGTCCTTCCAGTGGAATGCTCCGGATCCACTCAAACGTAGTTTCTTTGCCAATACTGCCCTTCTGGCTATGCAGCCAACAATACCGCACAGACTGAATACAAATTGCCTATTGCTTATTAGTGGTAGCACAAAATAGAATATTGAATGCTAAACAACAATGGCGCTCCAACCGACAAAAGAAGGATATTTTATACCACAACAATTCATTCCCGTAAATGCGAACGAAGTGCAAAGAAAGAAAAGTTGTGTCGTAATAGGGTTAAAAAAAATCAAAACGCACCTATAGATGCGTTTTATTCTCTTTTATTGTTTGGTGATGGAGACGCAGAAAGTCAAAAAGTTTTTTTCAAGATACTTTCAAGCTTTACAAATTTAATATATAGATCAAACATATAATGGATACATTTCAAAATAAACAGACAAAGTGAACGGTAACCCGTTGTTTGAACCAAGTTCATAACTTGATATTTATAATCTCGGGCAGTTTATAAAGACTCTGGTCAAAGTCACTCAGTTTTGTAAACTATGACACCCGAATATTACCCATATTTATTATTAGGTTGCTTCAAAACGTTTGTTAGTTTTTATGATTCTACTTTAAAGTCTAATATATCTGTAATATATCATATAATATAACATATTATATGATATATATTATATGATATATAATAACATCATATGAAGCTTAAAAGAGGCAAAAAGTTTGAATACGGATGTTTCATTATGAATTTCACTAGTTCGGACTTCCATTGTCTAATATGTAAAATGATTTGAAATTCCCGAAACAACTGAAAAAGAAGAATTAAAACTAAAAAGCTGAAAATAACCATTGTATTAAGCAAAAATAACCTGAAATGAAATAATAGTGGCTTGGAATCTCTTAACTTTTTTTATTTATATTTATTTGTATTTCTTTATTTTTGTTCAATCGTTCTATTTTTACTTGTATTTTATTACACTATTATTTCATTTCTGGTTATTTTTGCTTAATATAATTGTTATTTTCAGCTATTTATTTTCAATTTTTTTTTCAGTTGTTTCGGGGATTTCAAATCATTTTACATATACTGCTGAAAAATTACCACATTTTTTTACTTTCGTGGAGGTGAATTTGGGTGTGATAACTTTAATATTACTCTAATAATACTATGTTGCCCCTTTATTGTGCCACATATAACGTACGTAATTAACTCTTGTATAAAAAACTCCTATTTTCCACAGTTATGAAAGGGAGCTCTCGTCAATCCTCTGCCAAAAATAAGTTCACCATCAGAGTTTTCACACATCCATTCAGTTTCGATTCTACATGTTCTTTGGAAAGTGCTCGAAAGAGCCATTGAGTCTTAAATAGTACCATTTATCCATTCGATAAATTATTTACCAGCGAAACAATCAGGGTTTCGGCCAGGTTACAGCTGTAGCTCTACATTGACTGATGTGTCAGATGATGTTCTGAGGGGAATGGACGAAAGTAAGGCAAGGATCCTGGTACTCCTGGACTACACAAAAGCGTTCGATATGTTGAATCATAGAATTATATTTGCAATTCTAAATCATATCTGCTTTTCTGTGCGAGCTTGCGATTTGATAAAATAATTCCTAACGAACAGATTACAGCGAGTAGTGTTTAAAAATGAGACATCGACAGCGATTGCTGTCACCACTGGTGGTGACATCAGATACTGCAGCAGCAGAATATTCCCTCAACTATGATCTGCAAAAACTTGTTGAAATATCAAATGAACATTTATTGAAAATCAATCTAAAAAAATCCATGGCTCTACTTTTTTGTAATGATAGAATCAGAGAAGAATTGCAGGCATCTTTGAACATTAGTATAGCTAATGAGATTATTTCTTTCAGAACATCCGCTAGAAATCTGGGTTTGATAATTGACAATAAACTCAAATTCACGGAGCATGTCACGTCAAAGAATTGGCTATGCTAATTTGAAAATGATCTACCCCCAAAGAAAATTTCTAAATCAAAGCACAATTAAAGAAAGAACTATGTGATTCAATTGTTCTCTCACACATGAACTTCTCTGATAGCATATATGGGCCGTGTTTAGATAATAGAGATTCTGGGCGCATTCAGAAATTATTTGGTATAAGGTGAAGACAGAGAGTGTCATACAACCTGTTTCTTCTATAAAATCTTAAAATACGAAAAACCTTATTTACACAAAAAAATCATCTTTAGAAGCCATGTTCATAATGTAAATATTCGTAGAAGAGAAATTATAACTATACCCTCCCATAAGAAAGAGATTTTCAAACGTTCCTTCACATACTGCACGGCAAATCTTC
>WOGN01009425.1:0-10513 GCA_015342105.1 Leptinotarsa texana | reverse complement strand
CAAATTGCTGTCAACGCGGTTACAAGGTAGATATTATCAACTCCATTCTTTCCAAAAAAAAAATAAAATCAAACCAAAATCAGGTCTATCCACTTCAAGAAACGACAATAAGCGTCATAGAACATTATATTATGGTGAACACACCAATAATATAAGCATGATGAAAAATATCTGTTTTTCTGTTAACCAGCTGTCCCTACAAACAACAACCCTCAGAAGTAGAAACTTGTGCGAGCTAAGGATTAACGAGGTCTTACCTTTTAACGTGTGATTCCTAACATGGGATAATTAAAAACAATAAAGATAAAACTTTAGTGTCGGATAATTCAGGATAACATAAGTAGACGTGTGGCAGTTTTTTGAATGTGAATATTAATTCCATATTTGCAAGCCATCTTTTGGCAGAGGGGCACGAGTTCGACCACAACTATGACTTACTACATTTGAAAGATAAAGTTTCTAATTTAAAAACTGGTAACTGGTTTATAACATGTCCATTTCTTTTATAATATTTGGAAAAAATAATTAGTTTGTACCTAAACATCATTCAAATTGTTATATAATACACTAATTATCAATAAGAAATGAACACTCCCGAGAAAGCTATTGTATAGAAAAACACTTATTGCAGTTTTGTAAACTGTCTAGTGAAAATCAGTGATTTGGTTATATAAAATATTAGAGCATAGACTCAAAATACACTCATTGAATATATGTAATGATCATCAGACCAATTATCATGCAAGGAGCAATAGCCGTGATAACCGAAATCTTTACAGCAAATAGCTAAGGCGAATCTCTGAATGTACAGAGATAGGCTTGTCTGGTTATTTGTGATGTCACTTCTGATGTCATTCTGATGTTTTCTGGAGAGGGAGGCTAGATAGGCATCATACAGAATTGTGCATATTACCAATTGCAGAAAACAAGCTTATACACAGTATAGCTGACACTGAAAGTCCCAGTATTCTCCAACTGTCAGCTACAAACTGTCTTTCACAGTCCTAATCCCACTAAGAGAGGATAGGATCTACGGATATATTAGGAGCAGATAGTCATTGGTTCACTGTTGGATTGAAAATACCTTCAGGCTCTAGTGCAGATTGAGGATATGTGATATTGATATGCGTTTGGAGAGATCATCTCGCCCAGCGTTTAGATTATGAAAACTACCAAAAAGACTCTCCTCACTAGGAAGACTTAAAAAAATAATCTCTGGAGGATACCTGTCTGCACTGGCCTGGAATAAAATGAAGCTGCTGACTCTCTTACAAGGGAGAGTGCTGCAATCTGTTTCATCGGACTAGAATCTGTCTTTTGAATATCTGGAGTTATTTTTAGAAGTGATAAGTTTTTGAGAAAAACCTTTTAAGTTTTCCATTTCCTCATCATCAGATAGAAAGAGGAAAACTTAACAAAGAAGGAAATTAAATACATTAGTATTTACACATTTTGTAGAGAAACTGTAGCCAGATAGTTGTTAGCACAAGTGGTTTGTTCTGCTTATTCAATCGACTGGTACATGAAACAGAGGTTCAAGTAGGACGACAGACTTTTGTGTACTGTCCAAAGCAAGGAAACACATGTTGAAAGGTAAGGCATCCAGAAAAGAGCCATCAGCCTGATTGAAGACGATAACATCACATGCAACCTTAATAGCCTGGAACATCGAAGAAAGGTTGGAGATTTGTCTCTCTTCTATAGATATATTCACGGGAGGTGTTCTAGTAACATGGCACATTTGATTCCACCAAGAGCAGTACTTATCAGAACTAAGCGACGGACTGTAGCTGCTCATCATTTAGAGGTTCAACTCAGTATACCTTGAACTTCACTGTTTAAGAACTCTTTCATCTGGAGAACTGTGTTTATATGGAATCCATTTTCTGAGAATGTTTTTCCAAATGGATTTATTCTCCTGCGATTCAAATCCAATGTGAATCACTATTTTCGCACAGGCACGGGTTGGACGATAGCAAGTGAAAATCGATCGTTCAGACTGGGGCTTGAACCACCGACCAACACGGCAGTCAATTCGAGTGAGTGAACAAAGCACCCATATCGCACCGCGTGTCTACCGACCGATCATAAAGCTGGTCAACAGAAAAACAGAATTTTTTTTTCAATATCTGTGAATGGAATTTTGAAGGACTGTTCAAATTTAGTGCTGATTTGAATGAAAAATAAAGTAATGGTTTTTGTTATTTGAAATAACCATAACAATAATCAAATAACCAAAAATCTCAACTATTCAGTATATTAACTCACCCAATTTTGATAAGGTTCCTTCTTCCTGATCAGATGGTGAAATGGTTTTTTCCACAACTAAATCAACATTGATCAAATTTAACACACCAGAATCATCCATTGAAAAATGTACTTTAATTCCTTTAGTTTCAGTATTCTCACCGGAGTTTTTTTTTAGAGCTTCAGCCACTCCAGTCAATTTGTATTCTGACAAATTTGTTGAACCAATATAAGCGGCCTCCTGTTCTGGTAAATAATCTAAATCAGCGTAATTCACGTTGAAAGTAAAATCTGTGGTATGTTTATTGAATGTAATTATTTTCTTTTGGGGATATGGGTTCATTAAACCAAAAAGTGTTCTTTTAACATGCTTCATACCATTTTCAGTTTCACGTTCAAATAAAACTTGTATGGGATAAATTACAGCATCTTTTGTGATAAATTTGGATACTTTGAAACCTGTACTCAAATCAGCTGCTTTATATACTGCTCCCATTGCTGCTGCTTCATCAGTATTCAAATTTTTTGCAAGTTCAATACCAACAGCTTTTTGTAAATACTCCTGAACTTTAGGTACTCTTGTACCAGCACCTACAAGAACAACTTGACTGACAACATCCATAGTCAAATGAGCAGTTTTCAATGCTTGTTCTACTGGTTTACCAACTCGCTCAAAAAGGTCAATAAATAAATTTTCCATTTCTTCTCTTTTAACCAGGAGTTTGAAATCTTGTTCATCCAAAAGACCTTCCACTTGTGCATAATGCTCTGCATTTGCTGATAATACGTTTTTCACCCTACCAGCTTCCTTAAACAATTTGGCCATAGCTCTAGGATTTTTAAAGATATCATTCTTAGTTTTTTTCATCTCGTTGAATTTAGTTGCTAGAAAATTTCTCAGGCGAATTTGCATTTCTAGACCCCCCAAAGTTCTATCAAATCCAACACCCAAAACTAAAGCTTGAGGGTGAGTTTCAACGTAACCTTTTTCTTTAGTTTTAATTGTCTGATAGCTAATAAGTGTTGCAGTAGTTGATGAGGCACCCATATCATAAAAAATTACATACTGAGAAGTTTCATTGAATGTTTTGGATCGGAATATTCCATAATTCAATGCAACTGCAGTGTAATCATTTATTAATTGCAAAACTTTCAATCCAGCAAGTTCAGCAGCTTGAAGAAGAGCTTTTCTTTCAACTTGATTAAAAAATCCTGGTACTGTTAAAACACATTCTTTGATTGGCTGGTGAGCACTACTTTCAGCAAATTCTTTTGCTTTCACAAGTAATTGAGCTATAAGTTCCTCTGGACTATAAAAAGTATCTTCATCAAGTTTGAACTGTATTGTACCTCTTTCTGAATCTTCTAGGATGTCATAGTATGGAAATCTTTCTTGATAAAGTTTTACCAGTGGATGGTTCACATTTTTACCCAGCAAGTCTAACAAGTAACTGAAAGCTAGTTTTGGAAAACGTATACCAACAGTTTGAGCATCTTCACCAAATAGTCTTGTATTATCTCTAAAACTGATCACTGCTGGAGTTTTTCGTTTCGATTCCTTATTTAGAGCTATTTCCATTGGAACGCCAGGGGATACTATGCCAACTTTCATCCATTCTGAACCCAAATCTACCGACATCACAGCTAAAGCATTTATGTAAGTCACCTTCATGTAACATGCTAGCAAAAATGTAATAATAATGGAAAACTTCATGGTTACCTGAAAAAAAAGTTATCAAATTGAGGTTATCCCTAATAACATACTTAACTGAAAGGTAAAACTTACTAAATTTCAAATAAATGGATTTGAATAATTTTCCTCCGTATTTTCTAAATTACCATTTACAGTGTTTATCACATCAATATTGAAATAATTCCTTCTAACTTAGCCCCATTCCTCTCTTAATAGTGAAGAAACGAAGAAACGTCACTAACGTCAGTCAAACGAACAGGTGGCAGGTTAGAAACATTTTATTTATTTCAATTTAGTGGAGGTGGAGTGATGCTACTGGTTTAAAAATCGAGGAGGCCACTACAATGACGAGGATTGGTTGGGTATCATAGAACAATTCAACATTGATGTAAGCCATAAAACACTTTCAACTATGTCAGTCAATGAGTTGAGAAATGCAGGGAAATGTTGGCCAGTGTTGCCCGCAAACGACAAAAAATTCTTAACAGATGAACCAGCAAAAATGTAATATTTTCTATCTGTTAATCCAAAAGATATTTCAAATTCTCTTTTATTATTCGGGTGTAGTTTTTGAGAGAATGACATTTAAAATGTTGTTATCAATTGTTGGATTCTCACTTTTTTACTTTATTTAGTTTCAATTCCTGGTTATTATTTCGTCTTGGTCAAAAACGAAACGGACTGGTTTAACTTTGACGATAGTCATCTCACTAAGTGTTTTGGCGACGTATTGAATTTATTGGAGCCTCTGGAGACACCCTACATTTTGTTTTATGAAAGAGAGGACATTGGCAGATCAAAATCTTGAGATGATGTGGTGCTGCAGGTTTCTTCGGGTTTTCCTGCAGCTTAAAAAGCAAATGCGCCACTGGAATCAATAAAGTCGCCCCAGAACGCCAATTAATATTTGTTGTTGTTTTATAATTTCATGATTTGTATTGAAAAGTTATTAACATGAATTATATGTCTATATTCCTATGAAATGTGCTTGTAATCTATTTATAAAAAAAACAATGTAATGATAACAATTATGTTTTCATATTTTTTTTCTATTTTAGCGAATCATCCAAGTAGAAGAGAATTTTCTTTAGTGTACTTTCTTTCCTCAAGTCAAAGACAAACTCAGGGTTTTCTATGAGCCAGCTACAACGGATTGTAAGAAGACATAACTATACAAGTTCGAAGCAAAATGTACCTCTTTTTTTAACAGAGTAGTTTCAAACAACACCGATGAACGATATCTGACACAATGACAACAAACAGTAATAAGCACTTGTTGATAAATGAATGTCTTCTCTATCGTCAGTATGTAGGAATAGCAACTGAGTATGCTCAAGAAATAATTGTTGGTTGCATAATCTAGGTATCAATAACAAACTGAAGTATACAATCCTAATCTTGAACTTTGAATAAAATACTATACAGATTGAGTCAGAATAAGGCCGACAAACTCCGACTCACCTCATTTTGGGATGAAAAGTTTCTATCAAGGTATGCCCTAAAATGCAGAGGGGACTTTGAGATACAGGGTGTCAAACGAACGAAAGACATTAGTTTTATTTTTTTTTATATAAAACTCCCGGAGAAAGAAAAATTCAAACATAACATCCTGGGTGCAATAATCGCATGATGCAACTTTCTTATAACATATAGGAATAATTGTCAACCTCTTGAAAAATTTTTTAATGTTGGGAGTATTCATAACAAAGTACAAGAAGTCAGAATGAGGCCATCAAATTCCGTTTTTTTATTCGTTATATTATTTGAACGAATTTTCTTTGGACAACTGAATTGATAAAAGAGGGTTCGTCATAAGTTAGGCTCATCGATAGTCAACCTGAAAGTCATAACATTCTATGTGTCTAAAAGTGAAGATTTCTGAGATAATTGAGAAAAACTGAAGATATGTCCTGAGTATCAACGTAATTTTCTATGTGCAATAATCGCATAATGCTAATTTCCTACAACATATTGGAATGTTTGTCAACCCTCAGAACATTTTTCAATGTAGGCAGAATCGAAAACATAATTTGGGTAAGTCAGAATGAGGCCGACAATTCCATTTTTTCATTTTTTATATTATTTGATCGAATCGATGACGTGGATTCACTGATATGTTACCATACTTTCTTGCATATGATCGTTTTGACAGATCAACTGGAAAACAAACTCAACTTTGAATTCATAATACTCCACTCAAATAAGAGTTCAGATCTGAACCAATTTTTACGGAAAACCGAAGATAAGTAATCTTGATTTCTTGAATTTTATGTTGGAGTATCATTTTTAGAGCCTTTTTTAATTGTATATCAAGGAAAAGTAACCCATTCAGCATATGGTTTTCACGAAGAACAAGAATAAAAAATGGGTGTATTTTTATGCATTGATCAATGGCATACAAACTAGTTTCGACTTTGCAATCGAAAGAAAAAAAATTAGGAACAGTACAGTCGATTGACATATTAAGCATCCTAAGAAGCTGAAAGCTGAAGCTAATGGAAGAATTGAAAAGATAGTTCCTATGAGTCTGAATTTTTGTCGACATTATTCCCGGTAGAAACAAATATCAACTCTGTATATTGCAACAAAACACATGTCAAATTTCTCCACATTGTTAAGTCCAGAAAACAGTAAAAAATTAAGTGAAATCGGGAAATTTTTACTATGCAAACTGTTGGATGTGACAGATGTTCTCTCAAAATAAATTTTTTTATAAACAGTTACCAAATTGGTGATTTGAAACAATCAAACAAAGACAATCATTTTCAGTTTATCAAAACCAGTTTTTGCTACCAAGATAAAAACAGATGAACTTATCTCTATTGTTTTTATTAGTACAAGAGCTGAAATATCACAATACCAAAGTAGGATCGGACTCAAATATAAATACAAAGGATTATAAATTAAGATATATAACAAACAAAGGAAAAGTAAAATTCAGATGTCGAAATTCAAAACTTTGAGTATCAAAGGGAAATTAAATTTAACAACAGTAACACCTATACCAAAAATTACGACCACGATAGAAGCGATAAATTTTCGTCCTGTTAATACATTGCCCGGTCTGGAAAAGATTTTAGAAATAGCAGTGTATAGACAAGTTGAAGAGTTTTTAGATCTCAATAAAATAATTATGTTGAATCAGTCAGCTTTCAGGAAAAAAACCCCTGCTAAACATCTTTGCAACTGACTGTTTCCAAATGGAAAAAAATATGGATCAGGGAAAGTATATTGTGGCTGTTTTTTCGTTGATTTCAAAAGAGCTTTCGAAACTATAGATAGAGGCATTTTGTTAATAAAGTTGGAAATATTGGGTTTCTCTGGTTTTAGGATGGTTTAGGAGTAGGTGATTCAATTTCTGAGGAAATAACAATTCAATCTGAAGTATCACAGTGCAGTGTGTTGGGGCAACTTTTATTCAATTTGTATTTGAATGACATAGGCTTGAGTGATATATAGTGTGAATTCATAAATCTTTTTGCAGATGACACACTAATTTCTGAAAGTAATATCGATCGAAATGCAGCCATTACAAAAATTAAAAATTTTTGAAAATGAACAAACTGAAATTGAATGTTCAAAAAACGAAGGCAATGATAATTGTCAATAGATATAAATATGATCAAATGAACATACTCAACTACAAATTGAAACTGAATTTAAATATCTTGGATTCATTGTTGATAGTAATCTGAATTTTCACAAGTATGCCAAGTAGATACCTATATCAAAAATAAAATATCAAAAAAATATTTCCATAAACTCTTGAATTACACACTATAATTGCCTCATTCAACCACATTTTGATTATTGCAGCTCATTATTATATTTGAATGAATTATTCCTATGTTATTATAAAGTTGCATCATACGATTTTTGCACACAGGATGTTGTGTCTCTTCTCAGGACATATCTTCAGTTTTTCGCAAATATGACTTTTAGATTGAGTATCGATGAGCCTAACTGATGTCAATTGCTCATATGTCAATTCAGTTATCCAAAGAAAATGTAAGGGAAAATATGACCACATACCATCGTAACTACGCCACTGGTTTACGAAAATTAAAAATCATAACTTCAAATCATCACGTTGATAAACCTTGATTAGTTCACCAATTTTGAAAATGAATGTTTCCTCCAGGAGTTTTAGAGAAAAACAATAAATCTAAATTTTTTTAGTACTTTTGACACCCTGTATCTCAGAGGGGATGAATTTTAGGACATATCCTTCTCGATAGAAACTTTTCATATCAAAATGAGGTGAGGAATCTGTAGTCGGAGTTTGTCGGTCTTATTCCGACTCACCCTGTATATATTAAAAATCAATGAGTAGAGTAGGCACTATAGGTGAAGAAATATTGAACATAAAATTTATAAAAAGCTCCTCCACCACAATTATGACAGATTTTGATAAAGTTATACTGGGAATCGATATACTTTTATTATTTTGAAAATAATATGAAAATGTTGTATGGGAGAGGACAAACATTGAAACAATGAGACATTTGATGGTTTTTAGGATTTTAATAAATGCAGGTTACAAAAATATGGAAAATATAGAGAGAGGTGAGAGATGAGAGAAAGTTAAGTATATAATTTTTTTACCAATGCCATCAAGAATCAAAATTGTTTTTCAGTTCAGGGTCCGTAAATTTTCCAATGAAACTAAAATTCTAAAGAAATCAAGGGTACTTCTTTGTGAGATTCATGAAAATCAATGTATCTAATGAGAGTTCGATATTTGATATTTTTGTTAAGTATTTAAATGTTGGGAAATTCCCGGCGGTTAAAATACCCATTAAATGTGTTCAGCATAAATATCAAGTTTTCTACTACAAGTGGTAGTGAGAATGGTAGATACCTATTCGAGGATTAAGTACCCATCGAGGTCAATAACCATCAAACTGCAGGTAAAACTTTCCAGATATGGTCAAAAACTATTCTTCGACAAATTTAAAGAAATGAACTTTAAATGTTCAAGCCAGTCTGGGATATACCTACACAGTAGGTTGAATCCTCTGGCTAATACCATGAACGGCGTTGGATTATATCCGACAGGTGTCAGTGCAGGAATCTTCACAAAAAAGTTCCTGCATATGCAATTGACAATACAACTGAAAGAGTCGACCTTCAATCTTCAATCATTGTCTATAGACAATGCTTCAATTTTGGAACGAGCACACTTCAGAGGAATCGGACAAATTTCGGATATGCAGTTGGTTAGTACCTCGTCTACTAGATGGAGTGACAATTTTGTTGTTCGCTCCGACTGATGACGAGGAATGAAATTCTCTGAAAAAATTTCGATTTTCAATTATGGAATACCATTGACTTTAGGTCGATGATGGTCGCTATCTTGCACTGACGAGTGGCTAAGGAGCCCGAAACCGGTCTGCAAGTGTGCCCGTTCCAAAATTGAAGGTCGACTCTTTCAGTTGTATTGCCAATTGCTTATGCAGGAAATTTTCTGTGAATATTCCTGCACTGACGCCTGTCGAATATAATCAACGCCGTTCGTGGTATTAGCCAGTGGAGTAGTTGTTTTCTGATAGGCGCCACACCATTCAACCTATTGTGTAGGTATATCCGAGACGGGCTTGAACATATAAAGTTCATTTCTTTAGATTTGTTTACTACCCGTCTTCAAGCATATCCCACTGACTAATAAGAGAGTTTTTCTTCCTTGTATATTTCATCAGTTCGGACTTCCATTGTCTAATCTAATATAAATTGATTTGAAAACCCTGAAAAAACAATTAGAAAATTATTAAGATTAACCGAAAATAACAATTTTACTAAACAAAAACTGAAATTACAAAGAATTAACATACAAGCTACAACCAAACAAAAAAATTCAATTATTAATAAAAGCTGAAAAGTAAAGATTAAAAATTATTATTAACAAAAATGAAAACAAATTGAAAAAAAATAAAGGACTTCAAACCAAGTTATGTCACGACGTTTCGATTGTTAGTATCCACAATCGTCTTCTGGTGATAACTGGACTTCCTCCTCTGAGATCTGACTATTTATATGGTCGCTCGAGTGCTTTCATCTATCCCCTCTTCACTTTTTCCGGTTCATTGGTTTTGCTGGAATTGGTCGTTTTCCTTTGATTAGAGGTTTCCATATGTTACGTATCTCTACGCTAGCTTGACTAAATGTGTTGTTGGGCAAAATATACGCGGCTTCTTTGAATTTTTTCCAAAACCATTGTTCCTCTTTGTGGATGATTTCAGCTTGAGCCCACTTGATATTATGTTCTGCTATTCCGGATTCGCTGGATTCTCCTCGCTGCGTGCGTTTTTTGTGCTCAGCAATGCGAACATTCAATGGCCTCTTAGTTTCTCCGATGTATGATTCTCCGCAGTCTCAGGGTACCCGGTAAATGCAATTCTTGGAATCGCAGTCCGCGTTTGGTGGCCTGGTTTTTGTAAGGCTGCTACGGATAGTGTTTCCAGATCTGAAGCAGGTCCTGATGTTGTACTTGGACCTAATCCTTTTCATCCTTTCCGATAATCCTCTGATGTAGGGAAGTACAAGCACTGGTTGTGGTGGCTTCTCTTCCTTGTG
>WOGN01009424.1:0-10827 GCA_015342105.1 Leptinotarsa texana | reverse complement strand
GGAAAGATAAGTTAGGCTCAACTTTGTTGAGGTTTGGCTAAATTTGAGAAATCGGCAAATGTCAAATTTTCGAAAAACTAAAAAAACTAAATTTGTACTAGAGAGCTTAAAATTGGTATATGGGTAAAAAATGGAAAAACAATCATCTTTTCTCTTTGCCGATTTTCGAAATTTCGAGCAATAACTGCTTTTCCGAACATTTTTTGGAAAAATGTCAAATTTGACAGGGAAGAAAAATCACTTGTTCGGTTATATGCATGTCATTTGGCATCACTTTTAAAGCACAACCTAATGGAGGTATCAAAAGTTGCTTGAAGAGATGAACAAAAACAAAATCCCATTTGATGCGGACTTTATGTGTGACACTGTATACTAATTTTTTATTAATTACTGATATTGATCTGACAACGGTACTAACTTTGTCGGCGCTGACCGTGAGCTGCAAGCCTCATTAAATTCAGTTGATTATCAAACCGCTATGAAACAAAATTTTGATAACGATATTTTAAAAGACATTTACTTCGCACTGTCGGAGATACATTGCTTACATATGAACAATTAGAAACATATATAATTGAAATCGAAGCGATACCGAAGCTGTCCAGAGGTTGACTTCTCTAACATTCTATCTAACCGATTGTCTGCCTGGCAACATGCGCATCAACGTTCTAAATCAACTAGCAGGATTCAAGTTGGAGATATGGTTCTGATCCATGAAGACACTTGTTTGGTTCATTGGAAGAATCACCGCAATTAATCCAGAAGACGGCATTGTGCGTGTAGTGACTTTAAAAACCAAAAGTGGCGAGTGCAAGCGCTGTACTAAAAAACTTTGCCCTCTACCCTTCAATTAACGGCTCTATTTTATTTTATTGAACTTGGACAGTTCAAGGGTGGCGGCATGTTCGGTCTCAAGATCTTACTGTCGAGGTTATTATGTTTTTTCAAGTGAATCTTAAATTTTTAGTATTTAGCCTAGAGTCCGGCTCTAACATTTGTACAACAAAACAGATTATTTTATGCCATTATTTTTATTTTATGTATTGCTAACTAATCTTGTTTAAGTTATTTAATTTTTCATTATTTATAATTGGGGTTTTTTCAATATTCCCAAATACCTTAAATACTCAATACTCAACCCAAATTCTAAAGCAACCCCTACATTTTTAATTATTCAATTATTCCTTGTATCCCTTATCTTGGGAATTACCCGCTATTATGATCTCTGCTCCCTATGTTAATCCAAACCTTTGTTTCTTTGTTTATCCCTACAAAGTCCAATCTGACCCCTTCTCTAAAATACCTACTGATATGAAACATTGAATTTTGTGTAAAATTCAATTCAGTACATTTCAAACCTTGTAACAGTACAGTTAGAATTAAATCTTGTCTTGTCTACAGTACATCTAGCTAGTGGGTCATAACATAGTGTTTTTCTGTCTTGGGACAACCTCAATATTGTTTTTCCGCTAACCATCTGTCATTTTTTACGACAACTCTCAGAATTCGAAACCTGTGCGAGCTAAAGATTAACGAGGTCTCACCTTTCAACGAGGGATTCCTAGCACAGAATCGCAATCGTAGTAATATAAAGATATGTAATGAATATATACAGACTCCTACCATAAAAATTTATCATATGAAATATCACCATATTTTCTGTAAATTTATTAAAATACCATACAATGAAAAAGTAACACGTTTAAATTATAATAGGGTGTATCAATAAGATAATTCTTAGTTGTTTTTTTGCAGTCATTGCACTTTATTATGCACTTCAAATAACTTGATAAATTATGAGAGTTTATTGGCCAAACTTCGATGCTATGGCTTGTTGTATCATGTTTGTGTATGGCTCTCCAGTTTCCTGAAAAAACGTTCCCTGTAAGTGGCTGTCAATGGACATCTCTTGAATACTTTCACCATCGTTGCTGGTGTTCCCCAGGGTACAAACGACAGTAGAACAATGATGTTGAATCAGTTCATCCACTGGCATTTTTTTTTGTATTTGTTCATTATTTTGTTTACATAAAAAATTCATTTATAATAGACCATGTCCTTTTTGAAGTTGCGGCGATAAAATAGAAAGAAATTGTTCAGTAGTAGCTTGGGAATGCTTTTCACAGTAGTAATTAAAACGCCTAGTTTAAATGAAACTGCAATAGCTCATACTATATTTACAACTAACAAAAAACTTCAATAATAATAACAATAATGATAAATAACAATGAAATATGTTTCTTGAGAGAAGATGTTCGAAGAGTCTACCAGTTTCTTCTAACCACAGGCAACATCTGACAGTTTTTTGCCGAAATAATTAGTTCAATAGATGTGAGAGAAGCATCACTGTGAGAGAAGCATCACTGCCACTTCCAATTCGTATTGACGTTTTGGAATTATTTTCAACAGCTCCTAAAATGACCATTTCGTCTAACTCCTCATCCCTATTTGATTCATATAATTTTGGTCTTTTCTTTTCAAATTGACTACCATCAATTGTGAAAATGTCTCTAAAAGGTTGTATTCTCTCTGGATACCTCTCTTGATACAAATTGCTTGCTGCTTCTGCATTTTCCCCAGTTTGTCTAAAACAGATTATCATATCCCATTTTTCATAATTCTCATTCTTCATTGTGAATGTGTTTGACATTTGAACTAAAACCACTAACTGAAGAGCGTCTTTACTGCTTAAATCAAAATTTGACAGCTACCAGTGAAGATTTGTATTCTGTTTTGTCTCGGCATCGTCCAAAGCCTAATTGAACAAAAAAAACTTGTTGATTGCTTGGACAATATTTGTGTTTATGTAACGTTGGTATGGTTAATCAGTTAACAAACCGGTTTCGCAAGTCGCTTCGCACCTCGTTAGTGCTTGGTGGGCCATTTTAGATGAAGGGAACCATCTGAATATCTCGAACGAAACCACTTGGGACTAGTACTCCAAAACTTGTATGGACCTGTCGGTGGTCATTCCGACTAGATGAAATTAATTTTAGCTTTTCATAAATAGAAAGTTTCTTCCAAACGGAAGACGTAGCACCGGTGCCTGATGCTTTTACTGCATCTTTCTGCGCGGCATTAGCTGGATTAGCTGTTGTTTTTCCTCAAGTAATTGCCAAAATCGTAGGTCTCACATGAGAGGTAAAGGTATGGTATTTTCACCAGAACTTGAGCATTTCATATGCACCTTTTCAGAGTCTACAGAGGAAACGGACGTCAACTGTATGATCCTACTGTCATTCCTACAACAAAGGATATACAGAAAGAGCTCTTAACTCCAGCTTTTGAGCTGGAGTTACAGGGGAAATGGAGGTTAACCAAACAATCCCAAAAAGTTTTCCCTGTAACATCAGATAAAGAGCAGGATGAGCTTCTCAATTCTTGAACAAACCTAGGAAGTTAGATTAAAGAGAAATCCGGGCTGGTAGGTCATGGTCGAATGGAACCTAGAGTACTAAACGTTTGGTCTGCTACTGCGTGTTATGTGTTATGTGCGTTTACTGTAATGGCGAAAGTTATATCCCGAACTCTCGCTAACGAACGATTGGCTAGCTCTGCTCCACCTGTTCACTAGTATTTATACTTTCAGAGGGAGAACAGCAGGGTATAACGGAAGGGACGGTGGTAGGGGCGATGGCCCAGTACCCATGTAAATGGTCACTCCTGATCGGTACACTGGGATCTTCTGGTTGGTCCGCACCATTACTAGGTAGTTATGATTATCCACGTTGTTGACATGTATGCTACCAGTGAGATGTCTAGTCCATTTCTGATATTTTTTAGTAGTACTGACATGTATACCTTCTCCTTTTCTGTTATATTACTCGTTGAGATGCTAATAGAAATATATCTCCAATGACCTTTCTTTGAAGTCGGGCGTGGTAATGCGATGAATTGGACAGGACAGCAGTTTTTTTGTAATTTATTAATCTGTTTCTACTATAATAGAATATATTCTTCAATTGCGGTTACATGAGGTGGCAGCTATGCTTGTGCTCTTGTATACTGTTGTTGATACTTTTGATAGTTCCGATGTGAACCGGGCGACAGGAACAGAAAATCGTGTTCCCCTTGCGAATGTCAGAGGCTCTCTTTAGTTCTTGGCCGATCTGATAGTGTTGCCTAGTTGATTAGTTGGCTTGTAAATGGTCTTAATGTTGTAACTTTTAAACAGTTTTCCGATTGGTCATTGATTTTGTTTATGTGAGGCAAATAACTGTGCCAACCACTGGCGGCTGTATTGCGGTCAAAGTTGAAGTATTTCATCTTCTAGGATGTAGAGCATGTTTGATATCTTGTACCGTAAAACCATTGACCTGTAGATCTTGGTTTAGATGACGAATATCTTCATCAAGAAGATGTGGTTCACAAATCTTGATGGCACGTTCAACAAGTGTTTTCGAAATTGCAGAATATTGTTTGGAAGTAATTGATCTTAATTCGAGTGTGAATCAGTTTTGAAATATTAGAATTTCAAAATTCTCCAAGATATGAGTTACGGCCAAAACGAGTTGATTATAATTCTAATTTTTCAATAGAAATAGTTGATTTTCTATTGCGAAAAATTAATGAATAAAAAATATTGTTTAAGTAATAAATGAATTGTTGAAAGTTTTTTTACATGCATTAAAGAAATATGATTTACCATACCTAAAGGAACTAAAAACATCAAGATAATGTAATCTTTTTTTTTTAAGGAAACGCCTACAGGTGATAATGACATAAGGAAGATTTATGAGTTAACAGCAGTCGTTTGTTATATAAATGACCAAACTTCTATAGATAAGCGCAATCTAGTGTCATTAATAAAGGTACCTGAATTCTACTTCAAAGAAAAAGACAAGGAATCGCCTGAACATAGGTGGTACCTCTTCAATGATTTCTCTATCAGTCCTGTTTCTGCACACGAAGCTGCTTGGTTCAGCTTGGATTGGAAAACTCCTTGTGTGTTATATTACTCGTCCTCAGAAATTCTGAAGAGCAGAACTGAAATTCATCAACCTTTGTCAAGGGTAAGAATCATAAAATATCAATAATATATATTGAAAATAGTACATGTGTAACTTGCCAGGATGAAAAATCCAATTTTCTTCACTGACCTGGAAATTCGAAATTTTTTATTTCATCCCAAGCCTCTTTCTGGGAATGTTGGTTGCAATATTCCCGGTTACTAGGGTTATACAGTACTGGACTTAACCGCACATTCTCAATCAATATCTCCTACATTTCAAAAAATTACTAAATAAATATAGTTAAAAAAAACTAAAAGAAACGCTTTTAAAGAATATCGAACTAAAAAGTTAAAATTAATTTTTTTAAATAAGCTTAAAACAATAACGAACGAAAAATACTATTATTATTGTGAAAAAAGAGACGGGCGCCTGATATACAAAAATATGGCATAAAGCCTTGCTTTTTTCACAATAATACTAGTATTTTTCGTTCATTATTGTTTTAAGCTTATTTAAAAAAATATTTTTAACTTTTTAGTTTGTTGTTCTTTAAAAGCGTGTTTTTTAGTTTTTTAAAACTATATTTATTTTTCACTTTTTAGTCCGATTTATTGTTAAAAATATTTTTTTTAAGTTCTAGTCACTAGTATTGTGAATCTTTAACAGACGGCTACGAATGTAAAATTCCTCTCAAACAATATAATAAAGTTTGAGGTCTCAAATTCTATAGTAATACTGAGATGCAGTAAGTCTTCAACAGAGGCCGGACAGTTGTAAAATTTATTTCAAAGTAAAGAGAAAATTTGCAGTAATAATTTCAAAAAACAATTCAGTCTTGATGTTTTTATTTGAAGTTTAATTCAAAATATTAATGGACTAAAAATATTTTTTCAGTGAATAATTTTATTTTTCAAATCAATCTCTTGATTTGATATGTGTGTCAAGCACCTTAATTATAATTTTTCCATTTTTTGAATTATTTGAGTAACTGAATTTTTAGGTGTTGAAATCCAAATTCTGGTTTGCTTTCAAATAATCGAATTTTTCGTTCAAAACTTTTTTCTTTACTGAATCACGGGTAATTGTAAATATATAAATATTTCATCTGTAGTACAAAATTTCGCGAACACTTATAATTCTTGAAATATGTTTTTATTTTGATATTCTTTTGAACAACCTATCAAGGAGGTTACGTATAGCGGCATCTGCCCGCGAATAGCTCAAGCAATAATTCATAGTTACGTACAGCGCCATCTGCCCGCGAATAAATCAAGAAATATCAGTGAGGTTACGTACAGCGCCATCTGCCAGCGAAAAGATTAACAAAAATGCCGATAATTCTGTCAATACAGATCCCGAGCTTGAGATATATAAACACACATACATACAAACATACATACAAACAAACATACATACATACATACAGGTGAAGGTAAATATAAAGCGTATAAAAATACTTCACTCTTCTGACACCTTCCCACAACTGACAAAAAATCTACAAGTTTTCAAATCCTTCCCACACGTCATAAGGCTTGTGGTGTCAGATGACATCATCCAACCGCTTCACCGCTCAATGTAAACGAAACCGCCCCAATCACAGTGTTGCATTTTCATATCACATGCTCCGATGTCACGTCAGAGTAGTCTGTGTCTCCCTTTATATTCATACTATATTAAATAATTTACTAGACTAATGAAAAACTATTTGAATTGAATTTTACTCAAGGATGTCTTCAACGAAGATGCAAGTTTAGCTAGAAGTGGAGGGACACGAGGTATTACCTTCACTCCACTTCATGACAATGAGATACTGAAATCGGGAGATTTGGTTGCCATGGATGCAGAATTTGTTACTCTCAATCAAGAGGAAGCTGAACTCAGAAGTGATGGAAAAATGTCAACTATAAAACCTTCACAAATGTCAGTTGCAAGAATTACCTGCATTCGAGGGTGAGTCTATAATTTTTTTAAACATTTTACAAAAATGTTTAAGATATTATGTTTAGTGTATTCATTGAACACACTAGAACTTTGATGATGATTCTAACAATGAAATATTTCCATTGTGTCTGATTTATTTGTTACTGGGTACGCCACTATGCCCTGTGGTTTGTAGTCATATAATAATTGTAGTGATCTTTATTTACATTATCTGTCCTATGGCAATGAAATTAAGAATGTTTCTCCGAAAAATGATTCTCTTTTCAATTTAATCAAACTTTAAAAATTGTTTCATTTAAAAATAACAATTGATTTTTTCAGTTTTTACTAAAAATGTATGAATACAAGTTACTGACTAATTGAACTCTTCAGTGGTTTATATTAAGCAGTAACTTTTCAGGGTGTACTTTTCAGTTTGCCTTTTATTACAGATCAGCAGATTCTCTATTGCTTAAGCTTTGTTTATTTTTCAGATTGTGGAAGGTTATATACTAAAACAGTAGGAAGTTTCCAATCCTCCACAAAAAATGTCTTTCAAATAATAATCCCTATGAGTTTCCAAAAATTCTGAAATATCAGTGATTGCATTTTTTAGGAGTTAGCATGCATTAGCCATGAGAAGTTATTGCAAGATTCATATAGCTTACTTTTTTAAATTACACATTCAAATGATAGTACATGATGAATGATAGTACATGATTAATATTAGAGTATAGGTTGTGGAGGCAGGATTCATTGTTTTATTGTTATAATCATTACTGAAGTTTATAGTACTTATATACCTTATTTTGTCATCACTGTTGAGGTTGCAATTTTGAAGATACTGAAACCAAAGATATGTTTTTTGGAAACATATAAAATCTAGTTTTTCATTGGACAAACACCATGGGAGTTGATGAAGGAGTGAGTTGTGAATTTAAAAATTCTATATCTTCAAATTCTTTTATTGAATTATTTTATAATTGTAATGGTGAATATGCTTGTATATTTTATTTTTTCGCTCTTCCAATTATGACATGTGGTGTGTTTTTATAAACCAAATTTTTATTGATTTTTCTTTAGCTTATAACAAGTGTCACTGGTCAAAATAGTATATTGTATAACAAGTGCGAAGGTTAACTTCACGCCTGGTGCGGAGTTTGCAATATTAGCCATAGGCGAGTGTTGCAAAATGAACAAGTGCATAATTGGCTTCACGCATGTGTTCCAAAAACTGATACTTTTCAAGTTCTGAACATTTTAAACTCTTTCTCATATTTATTACTCATAAGTATCTTACAATCAAATATATTTTTGAACCTTATACCTAGCTGATGCTTAGTTTTCAGTTTGATTCAATATCATTTTTAAAATTTAATTGATGGTGTCGTTTTTTGTTGACACATTTCTCATCAAATCCTTTCGTTAGGGCAGATGATTTCCACACTTGAGGGTTAATAAGGGTTAATAAATCTGCTCCGAACTTTACTATAGAAAAATCATATAACTGTCATAATGAGTATCCTCCTGTATATTCATCATAATTTGGCAACTTGGGAAATTTAGAGCTTGTCTGATTTTATTAATTTTCACTGCCAGATTGAAAATAACTGTCGATGTGATTAGTCCAAATAAGTAAGCTCCTAATCAAAAACCATCACTTGGCTACAAATCACCTACAGACCGGTTTGGAGGTATTAATTCTTATCAGTGTAGGAAACATCCGATAGCTATATAGTGGGAGCTATCAAACTTATTTGATGTCTGTTAGATTTTTAGTAAATGGGATGTTTATTTCTCACTATGTGAGCTTTGGTCTTGAGATGAAATTGATACTAGTTAACAAATCTTTCTCTCAGATGAAGTTTTCATGCATGTATTCAAGCCGCGTTTAATTGCATAAATGGCTGTCTGATATAATTCATTCCCCATCGTGATATTAGCCGGGGAATTAGCCCAAAAATTAACCAGGCATTTGTCAATGATGTGTTAATGAACACACTGTTCAACGTTGATTCGCGAAATTACTTTCTGGAGATTTTAGCCTCAAAGGTGAGCCCCGAAGTGGTCGACTTACAGTAATCCAGAACGAGGATTTGAGGACTCTGGTTGACCCATCGCAAATGGTGCGTGTGATTTTGTAAGACCAAACCAAAACAATCTTTTTTCGGATCGGATCGTGAAGTGTGATGAAAAATGGATCCTGTACAACAACAAGTTGGACCCCGATTAGCCACCCAGGCACTTCCCAAAAGCGAAAACCTACCAAAAAAATCCAGTAGTCACTGTATGGTGGTCAGCGGCTGGTGTGATTGCATCAGCAGCAGTCGGCACTGGTTGACAGACACTGGTTGCTCCACGACAACGCCAGTCCGTACGTTTCACAAATCACCGTCCAAAATTGAGCATCAAAGTTCTGCACCACCGACGGAATAAGTCGACTTGTGTTACGTTGGCAAAAGTGCACTGATTCAAATGACATTTTGATCAAATTCAATAATCAAGATCTTCAGATGATGTGGTGCTGCAGGTTTTTCCGGGTTTTCCTGCAGCTGAAAAAGCTAATGCGCCACTGGAATCAATGAAGTCGCCCCAGAGCGCCAATTAATTTTTATTGTTATTTTCATTTTATGTTTATCGTTGTTTTAATAAATATTTGTTGGGGGTTGAAATGGACACCAATATGTCGTGGCACAATTATGTCGTTGGATTTGCAAAGGTTGCTTCTCAAAAGCTTGGAACGCTGTTCCGAACCAGAGAACTGTACACACCTCAGCAACTTTTGATGCATTATAAAGTTCAGATCAGACTTTCTTTGGAGTATTGTTCTCGTACATGGAGATTTGCCCCCAAATATACTCTGAAGTTGCTGGATTCCATCCAGAAAAGAGCCAACCGTCTGACTGGAGACCCGAACATTACGTGCAACCTTGATAGCCTGGAACATCGAAGAAAGTTTGGAGATTTATCTCTCTTCTATAGATACTTTCACAGGAAGTGTTCAGGTGACTTGGCACATTTGTTACCACCAAGAGCGGTACTAATCAGAAATACGCGACGGACTGTGGCTGCTCATCGTTTTGAAGTTCAACTCAGTACACCTCGAACTTCATTCTTTAAGAACTCTTTCATTTGGATTGTTGCGTTTATGTGGAATAAACTTCCTGAGAACGTTTTTCCAAAAGGATTTGATTTCCAGCTATTCAAATCCAATACGAAACGCTACTTCTCCACTGGCACCGCTCTGAGAGCAACTTAAAGATTTTCCTGTAGCCACATAAATCCAAACTCATCAATTTCTTCATATTCAGTGTGAAAGTTTACAAAACCGCGACATTTGTCGAAGAATACGTTATAATGCATTTTCATCAAGTACCGGTAAGTTCTATCACATTTTCCATCAATTTATCTAGCTCATTGGTTCATTTATTCATTCATAAGAAATATTTTCATTCATGTCCGTATATTTTGTCGCGTTTATCATCCGTCGTATATCGAATTTCTTCCTGACGTATCCCTATCATGCATAACAAACTTCATCAGAGATGTTTTCATGTTGAAAGCTGACTGGATCAAGTTATGACTTGAAGAAGTTAGCTGTGGTGGTAGCGAAACGCAAAATAATCTCCTTTCAATTTTTCAATATTTCAATATTTTAAAGCTCCTGCTACGAAATTTCAAAATTATATATTGTTACGATATTTACTTGGGGTTCGTTTTTAAAACAACATCACTAATAATACTTAGACAACTTTTATTCACTTAATACACAGCTACTGCACTGATTATAATTCACTTAGAATACTCGCTTGCTTGAGATTTCGCACACTCTTTTACTACTACTCTCTCTGTCGAAGGAACTCGCTCTTTTATAGTAAGATCGATGCATCTAGAATTTCTAGAAATTCCATATCCATCGCGATGTTTCGCTCTCAGGATCGACGTTGGAATTCTT
>WOGN01009423.1:0-10827 GCA_015342105.1 Leptinotarsa texana | reverse complement strand
ACAACAGTAGAAAAAAATCATTTCAAAACCCCCAAAGGTGCGAACTCGTTTCCTCCTTTTCATAAAAGAGGATGTATGCATCTCCACTCACAAGCGATTTTGGTGAAATTGGTGATACGTGTTAATCATTATATTTGTGACACGTGCCAGTATAAGGATGTCTGCAGAATGCTGTATAATGTCTGCTGTATAGAGACACACTGTGATTCGAAAGTGCATATAGATTATAGCGGCAAGGAGTCAAATTGTCTGCTGCATAATTGTTCATATCTAATCCATCTAGAGGAAATTCGATGGCAACATTTTACTTGCCTCTAAATCTTTCTGTCAGAGAAAATCTTTAAAAATGAATGACTAAAATAAGGGGAAACTTATGGATCAATAGAGATTTTGTGCATTTTCTTCTTTCCTTGCAACTTGAACACGACGGTGGTTTTTCATGTCCATCCAAAGTTTCCTCTCTTGTGAAGAAATCCAAGCACTATGATAAACTCAATTGGTTTTTTGTGACAAATCCCAAAAAGGATCGAAGGTTACAGATGAGTGTTCACAATGTGTGCACTCGTGTATTTTAATTGACCAACGAAATTATCTACAATCTTAGAGCTATATGTGCTCAAATAAATCTGCCATGACTCTTGTGTTTTTTCGCTGTCTCTCAATTTTCGTTAATCTCCGTATAGGTCGGTTTAGGTTTCTCAGTAATTCTACTAACGTCATCATGTAAACCTTCTCAAATATAATGAATTAACTCCTGGGTGTCTTGATACGCATGACCCTTGAATCGAGGGGCAAAACTCTGAATCTGACTTAATAAGGAAACTATGTTCACTGCTCTATCAAATGATCAACAACAATTCTTTCTGACCACAATTCCTTGATGACTCAAACTTTATTTTTATATTTTTCGAAGAATTTGGCCAACACATATATTTCTCGACGTTTTTCTCTGAAAAAAACAAAATTAGAGTCACATCATGTAATTCACCATCGGAGGTGTTCGAAAATCAGAGATCAATAAAGTTCATATCTGGAACTAAAAGACATACACCAACTTCAAATTTCTGTTAGATTTGAAGCTGGATAAGAAATATTGTTAATGAATTGAATCGAAAACTATATTTTGATGTTTGTTTATAATTTTAGAATGTTTCAGATTGTAGAGACTTGTTATTATAATATGCTCAAACAATTGACATTTTTTCAAGTGAATTATTGATTGATTATGAAGAAACAGTAAAAATCAGTTCACCTCAACGATAATACATCCCAAAAGAAATCAGTTACGATGCCTTCGTAAAATTTGGCATAAACGAAATATTTGATCGAACTGCTAATAGATACTGCAGATGTTCAAAACTGTGAATAAACAAACTTTGGTGACGGATGTAACTGGCATTTCTGCTGATATATTATTAGTCATCATTGGTTAAAGCCCGTCTAACCAAATGTCAACTACACTCTGTGTGCAGCGACAAGTAACAAACAGATTCATCCATCACTACATTTCAACGAAACTATGTCGATTGTCGTATATACTACGGAAGTAATTCACCACAAATGTAACTCGCTTCTGATTTACGATTATTTGACACTCGGAATATGGTCTCCTATTTTGAGAGTTGAAGAGAAAAACTGCGAAATATATCAATATGAATGTATATATAATGATATATGTAAATGTATAATATACACATGCATATAAAATTATTTATTTTTCTACAAATGTATTTTTGGTTTCCACTGATAAAATAACAGTTTTGTATAGATTTTTAATTTTCATTTATTATTTTCATTATCGGATACATCTGTAACTACTGTGATTGACTGTAAGGCTTATGGTATGAGAAATGAGAAACATATGTTTTTGAATGAAAATTAGAAAGTTACCTGGAGAAAACTGTATCGATAATTGTTCTATGTCTTGGGGTAGATACATTTCGGTTATTAATCATTTGTAGTTATGATATACCTTGTCGATAGTTTGCCAAGAGTTGTCCATCTTCGGACGCGAAATTAACATTGAAATCACCTGCTAAAATCAGTGGCAATCAGTAGCATCGTTCTCTGTCGTCTGAATCAACAGGGGTTATGGTTTATTCTTGATATTATTCATTATCTGATGTTTTACTTTACTACGAAAGGGATTATCCATTAATAATAGTGTCGTTGTACAGATCAGTCGTTTCCTTAATTTTGTGCGATAGTGCCTTTCAGCCTCTTTTATATTTTAACATCAGAAGTGTGATTGAGTAACTTAACGTGTCTTTAATTGTGTGTTGTGCAACGAAAATCCAAAATGAGTGACGGAAAAAATAACCTCTACCAGGATCTTCTAGAAAAACATATCGAGCGGAAAATATCTGAAGCACTAAAAAGATGGTTCAGCCAACGTGTGCCCGATTCAGAGATGATGGATAGTGGAGGTGAATCTGGATCTTGCCCATCGACGGCCCGAGGCGACATTATTCCACCATTTGATCCTGATGAGAAGACTTCAACTGTTACAGGGTGGTTACAAAAGATTGGAGAAATTCATAACTGGACCGAATATATGAAGTCTACATTTATACAACAAAAATTGAGAGGGTCAGCAAAAAATTGGTTCAATCGTTTGGATGATTGAAGGAAAACTTGAACAGAATTGAAAACTGCTCTCGAGCATTACCCAGATGCGTCGATTATGCATCGGTTTTACAAGAATTGGTGGCTCGTAAGAAAAATCAAAGTGAGTCTATGACCCATTATTACCACGAAAAATTGACACTTATACAACAATGTCGACTTGACAAAGAAGCGGCTATTTCTTGCTTGATAATGGGACTACCACTTGAGCTCCAAGCGAATGCACGTGCTTTCCAGTGTTCATCTCCAGATGATCTTGATGTTAGGTTTCTTGCAACTCTCAAGAAGTATCAAGTGGATCGAAGGAATATTTCAGTTGTGGTAAACAGAGTCTACCAAATATTGCCGCCTTCAGGGATCCTTCCGGTGTTATTTTTGTAACCGGTTCGGTCATAAGGAAGAAGACTATAGACTCCGAAATTGCAACTTCAATAAACCAAGTACTTCTTCAACCGAGCCCAAAGTACATACAGATAATAAATGAAGAAAATGTTAACAAGGTCTATGCTAAGGAGTGCATAGACAACCCATGGGTTGTCCAATTATCAAATTAAAATATTCCATGTCAGCATCGGTGACGAAAGCGGATGTTTCTAAATTGATCCTATCCAGTTCTAGAATAAAGTTCACAGCTTTCTTTATTGTTATAATAGCTCCACCAAAAGCTTTCAAAGAATAGCTTACAGGGTAGGTTTGAAGATCATTTTTCTTGAAAAGCTTGAACGGATAATGTTGACTTGGCTGCCGCTGTCCAAATATGCAATTGCCATTGACAAGGCACTCCTAAGCATAGACATTGTTAATATTTTCTTCATTAATTATCTGTATGGACTTTGGCTCGGTTGAAAAAGTACTTGGTGTATTGAAGTTGCGATTTTGGAGTCTACAGTCTTTTTTGTTATGACCAAAACGGTTACAAAAATAACACCGTAAGGATCCCTGAAAGCGACAATATTTGGTAATGTGACTCTTTTTATCACAACTGAAATATTCCTTCGGTCCACTTGGGTTACGTTCGTATCTAGGTTTTTTCACCCCACATTCGTCCCTAGGACTTTGATAGTTTTTGAGAGTTGCAAGAAACCTAGCATCAAGTTCATCTGGAGATGAACACTGGAAAGCACGTGCATTCGCTTGGAGCTCAAGTGGTACTCCCCATATTGAGTAAGAAGTAGCTGCTTCTTTATCAAGTCGACATTGTTGTATGAGTGTCAATTTTTCGTGGTAATAATGGGTCATAGACTCACCTTTTTTTTTTCTTACGAGCCACCAATTCTTTTAAAACCGCTGCACATTCGACGCATCTGGTTAATGCTCGAGAGCAGTTTTTCATTCTGGAGCAGCAATATCAAGGGTGTTACAATAGATAATCGTTGGGTGGTTCCTTATAATCCAGTGCTATTAAGAACATGTAACGCTCACGTGAATGTAGAGTATTGCCATTCAGTGAAGTCAATCAAATACGTTTGCAAATATGTTAGTAAAGGGTCAGATCAGGGTACGTTTACTTTTGAGAACGGGAAGGATGGAAAAGATGAAGTTACAACTAACGCAAGTGGTCGATATATAAGTTCAGCTGAAGCAGTTTAGCGAATCCTTGAATTCCCAATACATGAGCGTTTTCCTTCTGTAGTGCACCTTGCTGTCAATTCCGAAAATGGAATAATGAGCTGTCCTCCAACAACTACACTCCTCTCCTTTTTTGATCTGTGTAACGTGGATGACTTTGCAAAAACATTGCTACACTCGGAAGTCCCTGCGTATTACGTTTGGAACAAGCGATCTTTTCCGAGTAGAAAGAGAGGAGTGAATGTTGAAGGATGGTCAGGGTCAAAAAAGAACACGTTCTAGGTAGGGTTTATACTGTTCATCCAAACAATACAGAATGCTACCACCTTTGAATGCTTTTACATTAGATCAGAGGCCCAATTTCATTTGAAGCATTGAAAAATGTAGATGGTCACTTACATCCCACTTTCCAATCCGCGTGCAAGGCTCTAGGTCTTCTCGAAGATTATCGGCAGTTGGATTCAGCTCTTGAAGAGGCAGCACTTTGTCAAACACCGCATATGATTCGTGAGCTTATGGCGAAGGTAAGAAGTACTCACGGCACTGCCACTGCTGTGGCGTCGTCCGGCATAGCTGCTACATCACTCGAAGGTGGTCGAACTACTAATGCTACTTTTAAGTTACCACTCAATTTAATCACTGCCGAGACTTCCATTTGTAACATCTCCAAACAAAGTAATTTTGCTGAAGTTTTAAAGCGTAGAAAAATAGTCGTGTGGGACGAAATAACGATGACTCATGAAGGTGGTATGAAGCCTTAAACACATCACTAAGGGATATAATATTCATGATACATTATGTTTATGATTCAGGTTCATAGCTTAATTTACTACAACTCAAGTATTTTTTGTAAAGCTGTTAATCATGTAATAAGGCCGTCTTGGCCTGTTTGGTTAAAATCAAATAAATAAATACATAAATAAATGAATAAGGGGTAATACAAAATTAATGCTGGCCGGAGACTTTCGGCAGACTCTACCAGTGGTGCCAAAAGGAGCCATAACTGACGAAACAAATTCGTGCATTGAGAAATCTAATTTGTGGTCCCAGGTTATTATTCTTAAGTTCTCTAAAAATATAAGAGCACATTTGGGCGGGGATGAGTCTGCTGGTAGATTTTCAGATCTCCTTTCTAAAATCGGTAATGATGGTTTTCCATCGTTTGATGGAATGATAGCCATCCCGGAAGAATTGTGCACAGTTGTTACTACGGTTCAAGAATTGCTGTCTAAAGTTTATCCAGACATTATTCATATATATGACAAGCCTATTGAATGGTTATGTGAGCGTGCCATACTTACTCCAAAGAACGATCAAGCAGCAGCTATCAACGATATCCTGCTCATGTCGTTTGAGGGCGAAGAAAAGGTTGATACTTCGATTGATACTGTGGTTTATACAGATGACACTACTTGTAGACTTTTTCAATTCATTGAAACCGCCAGGTTTACCTTGTCATAAGATTATTCTGCGTGTGGGCACTCCAATCATGTTGTTGCGAAATTTAAAACCACCAAAACTTTGTAACGGACTGCAAGTGAAAGCGTTACATCGCAATATAGTGGAATCCACTATATTAACTGGGTGTGCGAAAGGGAAACTGTATTTATAGCACGAATCCCATTAATATCTAATGATATCCCGTTTAAATTTAAATGATTACAGTTTCCCCTAAAAGTCTGCTAGACAATAAACAAGTATCAGGGATATTGACTTGAGAGAACATTGCTTCTCTCATAGACAGTGTTATGTTGCTTGCTCACGAGTAAGTTCACCCAATAGCTTGATAGTTTTATCGCCTAATGACAGATTAGTTAAGAATATTGCGTACAAAGAAGTTTTGTAGGCCCTAATTTTTCACACGCTAAACAAAAGTAAAGCCGCAAAAACTATACCTAATCAATAATAATACTTCTTAACGCCTGAAAGTTAGTGAAATTATAAATGAACTGTTAGTGGTGCGTGATCATTTTACCTTTTGTAACCTTTCAATGGCTCCTCTTATATCTGAAGAATACCGTTTCGGAAGACACAGATATCCTTCAGACCTAGTTGGGTCTGAATTAAATCCTACAACAGGTTTCTTATTATCTAAAACCCTGCTGGCAGCCAATAAAAAAGTACCATCCCCTCCTGTTGGTAATACAACGTCTGCTTTCTTCACTGTGTCTTCATTACAGTTGAGTCTAGAATTTGAAACACTATAAAATCTCGAATATCATCCAGTCTTACTGTACCTGTTCACAACTTCTACATCTATACCCATATCCCTTAAAGTGTTTGTTACGTTATCTTCAAATTTCTTTTGTAAATCATAAAAATGTATCAATTTTTCTACGTCTGTTCCTCTTTTTCGAAGGTGGATTTGTAACTCTTTATCTGTAAGATTTTTATGCTTGTTTCTCTCATATTCGTATCTTGACAACTTGGAAACAACCAATGCCTTTTGGATTTCAATAGGGTTAACTTCATTTGAAAAGTGGTGGAGCAATGTGTTCGAAATTCCTGCAATACGTATTTAGCTATACAATAACTTTATCAGGCGTGTCTATACTAACTAAAATTTACATATTCAATGCTTTGGTTTATTAAGTAAAACACTATTTATTCAAACTAATATTTTATTTTTTTTATTACTAATTCAAGAAATGTTCAAAATGATTTCCATTCTTTTCAAGACAATAATAGAGTCTATTTTAAAACTCTTGATGTACATTGACAAATGTTTCTCTGGAAATAGCTAGGCATTCTTGGATTTTTTTTTCTCCTTCATTTACTCTATTTACTTAAAAACAACAGATTTTTAGGTGGCCTCAGAGGAAGAAATCAAGAGGAGATAGGTCCGGGGATCTAGGAGGCCATTCATCAGGACCTATTCTGTCAAACTAGAACCACATAATGCGGAAGTGCTCGGTCTCATTGAAAATGTAATGAATTTTCTTTTAAAGATAAATTGCCGTGTGTGTCTCTCTCTGATTGATTGATAATATGTTTATTGTTTAAGAATAAAATTCTTGTTACAAACACAATGTCATAAATAAATATCAATATAAACATGAAGTATAAGATATGAAGTATAAGTTTATAAAATATAAACGATTAAAATAAAATATAAACTATATACAAAGGTTACATGACAAGAACTAGGACAAAGAATAAAAATATGTGTTTCATCACATTCTGAATTACAGGGCATCGTCAAAATATTCTTGCAGGTCATAATAGGCTTCATCACTTAATAGTTTTGAATATGATGAAAGGAGTCTCTTTGATTTCATTATGCAGGTACTATCCTGATTCCATTATATATCAACGAGTTTTGACCCAAACATGTTTTGGAATTGGAAGACTCAGTTTATTTGACCACATAGTTCTCCCTATTTTTATGCATAACTGACACGGTTTCCAATATAAATATTAAAATAGCCATAAGGATTCTATGTTCTCGAAAAAGGGGTTTACATGAATCCTGCCATTTCGCTTTACGTAAGTACTTGATAGCCCTTTTCTGCGAGACAAAAACCGACTGCATAAGTTGTTTATTGCAAACCCCCCAAAAGGGTATACCATACCTTAGATGAGAGTCTATTGAGGCATAGTACACTAATTTCGCTGCAGCAAACCCCAGTTAATAATAATAATAATCTGTATTAATCCCAAGAAACAAGAATGTTTATAACAGGGATAAAATTTGAAATAATGATTAAATAAATTATTTCAATATCAAATATCAGTTATATATACAGCACATATTTACATATACACACATACATATATAAATATATACATTTTTGAATTATAATGGTAATTAAAAAACAAAAACAAATTAATATGGAGATCAGAAATTCAATTAGAGGAAGAAAGCAGAAACTTTTTTAATTCCGATTTGAATTTTGTTCTCTGATTCATTTTTAGTTTCTCTGGAAGATTGTTATATATTTTAACTCCTAAATGAAATATTGATTTCTCCCCAAATTTTGAGTGATATGATTCAACTAGTAGTTTTTTTGCTTGTCTTGTATTATAGTCATGGATGGTATTTATTTGATTGAATTCCAAATTCGAATGTTTGTGATTTTTTCCAACAGAATAAATGAAACAACAAATTTTCAATTGGAAAATAGACTGAATATCAAAAAGATCACATAGAATATATAAATTTGACGTATGTTCAAGATATGGTAATTTGAATATATTTACATTTTATTATTTCATTTTGCAGTCTCTTAAGAGGATTTATTGTTGTTAAATTAGCTGTTTCCCAAATTGAAATTGAATATTATAGATTTGAATATATCAAAGAATAAAAAATTCATTCGAAATATTTTGTTCCAATAAAATTTCTAATCCAAAATAATATTCCTAAAAATGGTCCAATTTCCTTTTTTAACATCTCAATAAAAATATTTCAACAAAGATTTTCATCCTAAAAATTTTGTGTTTTTACAATATTTTATCATTTTGTTAACAGCCAAATTCTCTCTGTTTGTGATTTTGTTCTCAATTGTCAACATTAAAGATGACTTTTCATAATTCAAACTTGATTTATGATAATTTAACCAAGAGGTTAGCAATATAATGTCATTTTTCATGTTACTGTAAACTTCTTCAGTATCACTAGAAAGATAAAGCAATGATGTGTCATCCGCATATTATTTAATATTTCCTTTCAACAATAATTTTGAAACAGAATTTATGTAAATCGAAAATATATGGAAATATGGAAACTGGCCCATAAAGAGTGTTCTGGTAGTAATAATCCAGATACTTATATTTGTGCATTTTGTTTGGATCCGTAAAGTTTAGATTTTTTGTTTTCCATTAATAATTTCATATTTTATCTTCGTTTTGTTTCAATTTGTTTTATTGTGTTGATAATTATAATAAGTAAAGTATCATTTATAGTACGTTTTGTTAATTTTTTATGAGCGTTAAATTGGCTCTCATTAGCCACATTCTCGGGTAATAGGAGCGACTGTATTTTTTTGTAAAACTGTGATTTTACCATATCTACATGTCTGTAGTTGATTATAACTATAATTAAAGTGTTCTCT
The DNA here is from genome assembly GCA_015342105.1 of Leptinotarsa texana. Lineage (NCBI taxonomy): Eukaryota > Metazoa > Arthropoda > Insecta > Coleoptera > Chrysomelidae > Leptinotarsa > Leptinotarsa texana. The sequence goes on along the minus strand of WOGN01009423.1, from coordinate 1,579 downwards.
TATAACAAAGGTAAGATTTTATAATAAAAAAATACAAGAATTTGGACTAACGAGGTTTTTATTCAAACTTTCCCTTAGTAGGCTCCCATTGCCCTACTGTCCCCTACGCTTGATTACGATGTTTTCTGGTCTAAAAATCACGAACAAGCAATGACGAGTGACAAAAGCCATGAATTGTTTTTTCACGATACCGAACGTTTACTTCATATTGCTTCTCGCAAGCGACACCAATTATGACTCTTTATGACCATTCCTCCCACTGAAAGAGCCCTGGGGAGACGAGACCAAATAAATTCCCAAAAAAATCATAACACCAATATTTTATTTTCAAAATAACAACGATCATGAACCGTCACGATGCTAGTTTTGGATAATTTCAGCTTTTCGAAAAGAATTTTTTTTTTCAATTTTAAGCCAACTTATCTTTCAGGAGAAATGAGTTTTTGGGAAAAAAGTTTTAGGCTTTCACCTCTATTTTGGAAGTTTCCTACAACGTTTTGTATAATGATGGTAGTTTCCAAATTTTTTTGTCTGAAGACGGAGAAGCGTGTGTTGAATCAAATCACCTGTAAACGAGGAAACTGGCAATCGTAAATGAACTTGTACAGTTCAACTGGCTCAGCGTGAAAGTCCACCACCTCCGCATACTCCGATATTCTGTTCAAGTAAACTACGGTTATTTCGTTCGACCCCAAAGATTGGACGCATCCCTCCACCTGTATCTCTAGTTTTTCACCCGGTTTCACCTCACCCGAGCTGGGGATGATTTCGAAATTATCCTGGTTGTGAGACCTGTTTATGCATCGCATCTTGAAGTACACTGCGATGTCTCCGAAATTGAATACGTGAAATTGTGACTGGATAACTTTTCCCAACTGGACGATGTCGAAGTTGTAAGAAGTCGGGGTTGCCTGAAAATGGGGAATACATTTGTCAATTCATCAGAAAATTCTGTTTTGGAATGGATATTCCCGGGCCAAGTCTTGAAGCCAATCAGATACTTCGAGTACATGATAATTTTTGAAAAGAAGCGTTTGATACCATACTCGAATCTGAAGAACATATATATCACAGCCTTCGTAAACACATTTAATTTCATTTCACCTAATACCAATAGGCTAAGTTGAGTTTAAACGAAAGAGTTCATTCAGGCTGGTTGATTCAGAGAAATCGGTCAAGTCTTTCATTTTGCTACTTTGCTTCATAAGCTGATTGGTTTTTCTCTCATGTTTTAATACCACCCATTCCAGCAAACTTGATCTAATTGGTACAGCACTAATTGGTACAGCAGGTTCTTTGTTGAATGTCGGACAAACAAATAGGTCAGATTGAAGGAACACATTATATTAATTCCTAAGAATATGTAATTCCCTGATTAATCACCTTAACAAAAATGGATTCTACACAATTGCATATGCAGATGACAGTTATCTTGCAGACCGGCAAATTCGTAAACACACTGTGCGATAGAGCGCAGGATGGGCTCAAATTGATAGAAACATGGTGTAAGGAACACTCACTGTCGATCAATCTCAAGAAGACTGAGATGGCCCTTTTCACCAAGAAAAGAAGTTTAACG
>WOGN01009422.1:0-10828 GCA_015342105.1 Leptinotarsa texana | reverse complement strand
CATTTTGTCCCCGCGCGGCCGCGGAGCGACCAGAGAGAGGTGTTTTGATTTTTTTTCTAAATTCTTGCGGAACCCCGACAGAGGTATCATGGAACCCTAGGGTTCCGCGGAACACACTTAGAGTATATCTGGTCTAATATAAAATAAATTCATTTCAAAACCCTGAAAAAAACAATTGAAAAATAAATAAGATCAACCGAAAATAACAATTTTTATTAAATGTAGAACTGAAATTACAAAAAAATAACATACAAGCAACAGCCAAGCAAATAAAAATTGAAATATTATTAAAATTGAAAAATAAAAATTTAAAGATTTCAAATCAAATTATGTCACGAATTTTCGATTGTTAGTATCAACAATCGTCTTCAAGTGATAACTGGTGATAACGGTATATTATATTAGACGAGGGAAGTTCGAACTGATGAAAAACAACGGAAATATTGTCTTACCTAGCGTATATTATATTCTTTAACTGATAAATTGAAAATGAATAAAATGTGAAATACTAATGACTGATAGACAATAGTAAAAGTGCAAAAAGCCATTATAGTGATTTTTCGTGAAGAAAAAAAAAGTGAAAAATGTTTCAAACTGTACTCTATCCTGACTTGAGATTGAATTATCATTCTCTCGACTAGCACTTCCAACTCGTTCCCTGACATACAATGTTACACATAAATTTCGCAACATATGGAAGTTTTTTCTATCAATAGGTGTTAGTGAAATTTGACTTCGCAGTTTGTTTGTACTTGAAAAATGAGTGAGAAATAGCCTCTTTTCTTTTGTCATGTTCTACTCTGAACCTGTTGAATTTGACATTTTTTTCGAAAATCCTAAAAAGATAATTTTTTTTCATTTCCAAAAATGCCAAAGAAAAAAAGTTGCTCAGTTTTCATTTTTATACCCTCTCTGCTACTGTTTTAGTGTTTTTTATTTTTCGACGCTTTCGCCCTATCAGTTTGAACGAAATATTATTAAAATTTCATAATTCTGCTGAATACGAGACTACAGTGTCATATCTTGTCCAGAAAATACTCGCATTGGCCTATTACCAGAAAAAGTAATAAACATACATCCAGAAATTTGTTTTGGTTGTTGCAAAGTTCATCTAGTTTTTTTCAATTCATAGTTAAACTAATTCGGATTTTCAATGTATGGGCGTTAATATGTCAGTAATAGAATACAAGTTTTTTATCAATCTTATTACACTCGTATTCATTTTTTTCAATAGATTTTTATCCAATTCGAATATTTTTGTGACTAATAATGATAAAAAATTTCGTGATTTTAAACATTACAAGACTAATGCAACACGTCGCGAAGAAAAAATCGAAATAAAATTTTCCCTTAGTAGGCTTTCCAAACAAATTTTTAGTTTTGGTTCATGTCAAAAATTGCGTTTAATGAATCGAGTTGTTTTGTGTACAGATTTTCGTACATTTATAATTCGAAAATAAATTTTATGTACGAGACAAAGTGAAAATCGTTCCACTTTGTGGAAAATGTGGTGAGAATGTGCCATATCAAAATGTTGCTTGCATCCCGGAAGAAATATTCTCTTCAGCAGATAGAGCGAAAGATTTGAAAAATTAAAAATAATTGAATAAAGTGACAGTTGAGAGTCCAAATTTCGAGCAAGGATATGAAATTGGAAATAATAAATTTTTTCTTTGGCATTTTCGAAAATTTTTTGAGAAGTTTCGGAGAAAAATTTAAATTTGACAGGTTCCGAGTAGAACACAACAAAAGAGGAGACTCTGGTTTTACTCATTTTTCAAGCACAAACTAACTGCGAAGTCGAGTTTTTATTATATCTGATAATAAAAAAACTTTTCATATGTCGCTAACTTTATGTATGACACTATTAGGCAACATTATTGATTTTTTCCAGGTTGCTGGAATCTAGAGTTCCAGTTCACGATAATGCAGTTTGTCGAAAAAAGTACGGACATGCAGTTCACATAAGATCTGGACACTTGTGTGCGGGACACCTGGATGGATCCAGCGGTACATGTGTGGTAAGGATACTTTTTATGGTTACATCTGTATTGAAAAATAAATCCGCAATGATGAGGTTTTGTTAAATCGTTTTCTTTGTTTCTCGGTTTCTTTCCTTCTTTAATGTTCAATCTTGTTTTTCCATCCCTTTGATTTGAATAATTTGCCACTCTACATTAAACTGTAAACTTACACGGTGAAGATCACTTTGTCAAAATGGTTGCCCAGCTATTTTGACCGTGGTTTGCAGAGTTTTATGCTTTAAGTTTTATCTACAACTGCAGTATACAATCTCAATGCAAGGTTCATTTGGAAAATAGACCGACTACCATTTAAGCCAAATTTTCGCTCTGCTTATGCTTCAGAATAGCAAGATAAATGTGGAATGTAGATGAATGTAACGTGAGGAAATCGCACATTTAAGTGTGTTTGTTGAATATACAAGTTAAATGAATGCAATGAGTTTTCTCTACTGATAGTATTGAAAGCCAAATAGCATAATCACACCAATACACTCTATCAATAACTTATTCCTTCGCTATAATTAACTCTCGATTAATTTCAAAGCATGTCATCGATAAAAAAGGTGATTCAATGATGCTAAAGACGGTAGTCCTTTATATGCCAATAAGAAATCTACAATCGTAACACGAATCGACAAATTGCTGAGTACAGCATATATTTTGTATGCATCTAATGAGCATTGATGTATGTTTCCCAGCGGCTATTCTGCATTTCTATTATATTTGTTTTCGATTTTAAATGCAACTGAAGAGAAATGAGCTTTTGCTGGTCAACCCGTAGTTTGAAAGATAAATAATAATATCTTTGGGCTTTGAATTTTTCCTTTTCCCTTTAGGCTATCCAGGTTCGCTTTGAGGTTTACTCTAATTACAAAGATTTATACGACTACATACTTCTTCATGCGATATCACCATTTCAAAATCAAAACTGCAGTACCTACTGCAGGATATTCTTGGAGCCAAAACGATAAGTAATGTGTTATCAAAATACAGGTGTACTACTTGATATCTTCTATTTTGAAAATGTAAGTTGAGTCGTGCATAAATTTCCGCTTGTGCAAAACAATTGAAAAACGAGTGTGAGTTGCATAAATTATTCTATTCAATTTCTCCTCAGCTTTGATGCCTGATTGTTGGGTTCAGAATTTTGGAACGAGTTTTCTGTTGTTTGATGATGTTGTTTGACTCAGACCAGGCATTTTTGCATATTATTGAAAAAATTTCTACACTCACCAAAGTAAACATTTCGAATCATATTATGAACAAAAATTTGTAATAACAAGCGAAAATATCCAGATTCCTACTGATCAAATTGCGAACTACATCGAAATGTTTTTCAATAGGGAGTATCAAGAGGGTTTTAAGCTATAATAATTGCAAAGTGAAATCAGTGAGAGATGCAGATCAAAATTGCACTGTCTTGTAACATAATGGTGCAATTTATTTTCGTTGAATTAGTCTTTTCAACCGTTTCTCTTTGGAAAGATGACCGAAGACAACATTTTTATTCAGGATTATATCGAAAGTATATAATTTCATGTTTGCCACCCTCTATAATATCCAAGCAATTATTTGAAATCAGATCACAGAAAATAGCGGTCGAAGTTTGCCAGAGAGTTTCTCTGATATGGATATATGTCTATTGATATGAGTAAATGAAATAAAATTCGTGAATTTCTAAAAATTAATGAATCAAGGGTCGATGTTCTGCCTCACCCACCATACACTTCAGATCTCTCGCTAACCAACTATCACATTTTCAAGCACTTCAGAAACTTTCCCACTGCTAGAACCTTCGCCAATCAGGACCACGCAAAAACGGTCTTCGTCGATTTCATCGAATGCCGATCACGCAATTTCAATGCTGACGGAATTATTCGACTTCTGTTACGTTGGTGAAAGTGAACTGATTCAAATAGCGCTTATTTCGATTAAATTGAATGACAACTCACTGGGATATTGAAGTTTAAATTGGACTCATGAAAAAAAAAAATAATACCTTCGTGGTGAACAAACTAACTCATTGCAGATCATCTCGAATTGTCAAAATAAAAAACAAACATTGAAGAAAGTAGGTCCGAAGTAAGACGGTCAACTCGACCCTTCTCTGCAACACTAAAGCTTCAATTATGGCGCACACTTACTCAAACTCAACCAAATGATTTCAGCGTTTAAGTGAAGCCGATCACTTACTTTGTACTTGTGATGCACTGTTTGGAACCTTTGGTGTATATGATGGAATTGGCTGATACTTGTTGAAAATTCAACATTTTATTTTGAGATTTTTACTAAACGATTTTACAAAAACGCAACACATGTTTTGCCATACAATGGCTTCTTCGGGCGTGTCTTTACTGAAGCCTGAAGAAGCCATTGTATGGCAAAACACTTGTTGAGTTTTTGTAAAATCGTTCAGTGAAAATCTCACAATGAAGTGTTTTTTGAATACCTTTGGTATATTGATGAATATTACTGGAGTTTTTTCTCAACACCAAACCGTTATTTCAACCGCGCCATACAAATTTCGATCACCAAGTGATCATCTTCAAGAGGAGAATTAAACTGGCGATACAGATTCAGTTCGGTTGACCTGGCTATCATTATGTACTTGTAATGCACTGTTTGGAACCTTTGGTGTAGTAATGAGTATTACTGGAGTTTTTCCCAATACCAAACCATTATTTTAACACCTCGACCCGTGGTTCAATCACTAAGTGATCATCTTCAAGAGGAAGATCAAACTCCCGATACAGATTCAGATCCGTCGACCTGGCCGTCATTATGAACTTATAATGAACTGTTTGGAACCTTTGGTGTGGTAATGAATAAAATGTAGCTTGTTTCTAACACCAAAGCGTTATTTTAATACCTCGACACGTGTTTCGATCACAAAATGATCATCTTCAGGAAGAAGATCAAACTGATCTTCCTCTTGATCCCAACACCAAACCGTTATGTTCTACCAAAGCCTGGAATGTTCTCTTGGAAAATAGTCCACTCCTGAATTGATGGACCATGCTCATTTTTTTCAATTTAGTAAGGTCTTTATCGATGGTCGATGGTTGGTGATCAAGAAAAGTTTCTGGCTTGGAAAGTATGTCTCATGTGATGCATTTCAGGGAACTGCCTTCTCTTGGCTGCAATATACTAATTGAATTATCAATCAAAAGATGCTCTCTGGATTCCCTCAGTTAATGGTACGCGTGGACCTGAAGAATCCTCTACTGCAGGTATATTGGCATACCGTAGACATTCTGGTGACTGATTGATATGAGGTTGCCAGATGTTCGAAGTGCAATAATTCTACCTTGATGACCACAGTGACCTTCTTCTATGAGGACAACTGTGAGTAACCCATGCCTGACGATACATTACATTCAGTCAGACTGGTCTTTTTTGCCTCTGGTTTGGGTCTATCATGGTGTGAGAGTAAATTTTGAAGATCTGCGCGAAGACACTTTGTTTCATCTCTTGATACATATTCTGTTTCTGTTGCTTCAAGATTTGGTGCAATGCAGGTTTCAAAGATATCCTGTTCTTTCTGAGTTGACCTTGTTTCAGCATTCTAGATTCATGAATAGAATTAGGAGAACTGAGAAGCTCCCACTCTTGAACCGATGCTACAGGAAGGATAGTAGAGGTTGTTTATTCTTCAACCAACCTCCTCTGTGAATTATGGGGTAGATTTTTTGGTTACTTTAGGGCTGATGAAGTTTTCTTCATCTGCTAAAGACGCCAACATGGTTTGTATTATTTTTGCTAGAGTAATGCATTTCTGGGGATTGGGAAAAGTGATTGTTTGGACGTTGATGGTTTGTTGAAACAATCACATCGAATCATATACTCCACATGCATGAGTGATGTTTTGTTGATGTTTGATGTTGTGATGTTTTCTTCCGTATATCCTTGTTTTCTAATGCAGAGATGAAGAGAGATGATCTAAAATCGATTCCGAAACTTCAGTTATCCTTGTACTGACATCAATATTGGACGAATAATTATTTTCTATTAAAGTGTCAATATATGAGTTTACGTTATTGGAGTCGTTATCTCGCTCGTTAAATAGATCTCCGATGATGCATATTGGCCATATATGGGTGCATATCGGGATTTTTCAAGTTTGGAATCTAGATAAGTCAAGAACGGTGCTTTCCAAGGAAAGAAATTTTGAAATCATTTTTATACAGTATTTGTGACTAACTCACCTTGAATGTACAGGTGGGATCGGTGGGAACTTTTGAAATTTCATTTTTAATGACGTATTTAAGGTATATGCAAACTGGAATGTATATTTTGTCTGTGCTATCATAACTGTAGAGTGAAGATCAATGACTGGAAATACAAATATTGACGTAAAATTTGTCAATTTACTGTCGACATAGAATCATGCAATTTTTCATCTCACCCTTCTCAATCACAACTTGATTTCTATCCTGAAGGAAGTTATATTTTATTTATGTGGAAAGTACACATACTACCCCTTTGCAAAAGTGTGTTGCCGAGCATTACCTTCTTTGAAGTTCGTTCTAAAGGGAATAATCTACTAAGATAACTACATGATCGAAAAGCAATTAAGTGAGTACGTGTAGTTACATATGCAAAACCTTTCTGTCAGAGACACCGATTAAATTCAGTTGGCAAATTGGGGGAACGGTGTGATTATAATTCAATTCAAACGATTTCTCGCCCCCACTAGACAAATTGTAACAATACATAAGTTGTATTTGAAACACTTGAGGATACGTTTTAGGTAGGAACAGTGCAAGTGAAGTCTTTAACATTTCGTGGTTCACTGTGAAATCAGCATTATATTCTGGTGTGAAATGTGGTCAAAATATCTTATTTTAATCGGAACACATAAAAACAAGGCACAGAGACATGCTTCCCTGGTTAACAATGGTGCCATCTGCACCACATCGTCCGCAGCCATGGGAATTTATTGAACACCCATCTTTTTTGAGTCAGAGAGACTAGATCGACAACATAAAAAAATGTATGTTAAGGCCTCTCGTCGACCAGGAGCGTCTGTACGGAATCGTGCATTGCACATCGTCCATTGCCTCACTTTTCGACCTAATTCGTGGTAGGCGAGATGGATTTTTGGAATGAGTTTTTTGTTTATTATGATGAAGAAATTTTCGCTTTGGAATCATCACCTTTGATTCATCATCGTACAGGCGATATTGACGAAGGCGGAAATGTGGTTGAATCCCATTTACGTGAAAAGAAAGGAGTTCGGTGAATTTTCTCATTCATAGCATGATCTTCAAATCGACGATGACCACCACTCTTTTTATTTTCGAATAAGAAAGAACGGATTTCAATATATTATTGTAACTATTTTCGCAGAAGATCGCAATCAAATCCCAGCAGAACGGGATCGATTCGCAATTCACACTCATTCGGACGAAAACGAGTGGACGCGGTCCCTTATCGATCCATGTGTTTGGATCATTCGTGCGTTGTGGTGCGAATTCTGTCGAATTGATTTCGCAACTTATAGCCGCTTTTCGTTCCAAGTGGACGAAGAGCCTTAACGAGTGCCTTAACGAGTGCATGCTTATACGATGAGAAACCGACTACTGATTGACAATGTATTCTGAAAATGAGCTGCCACTCAATGTCTCCCACAGTCAACTACGATGTACATACTCATACATTCCTAATCCCTAATAGAGAACACTGGATCCTTCGGTGAAAATACCTAGGCTCAGTTGTACAATCAGGGTTCGACTGTGATCCAAGTTTTAAGCTTGGTTGAATGAGATTATGAGTTCCGGAGTTCAAACTGAGATTTATTCGCTTGATAGGGAGTATTGAAATTCCTGACATGACAATAATCTATTTAAAATCTATTTTCACAACGGGCTTTTTGCTAACCAAGCTAGCATCTTCAGATGATGACAGAAACTGAACTTTATTGGAAATGTTACTTGTTTTACACAACTGGAAAACCCATCTCCACACCAGAAAAAGGTCGATAATGAGGTTTATGAAACGAATAACAAGTGAAGAAAAACTTAAAATGCTTGGCGCTGTCTCATTAATCGAACTACGGTTCAACCTCTACGAAAAAAGTCTCAGAAATCGTAGTTTATGTTGACAGAGTAATACAGCGCTTACCTGAGATATCAAAAGAGTTTTTTGTGAAGCTCGCAGAAAACAAATTGTTTCTCATGTGACAAAACAAATTGATAACAATTCCCAGAGAAAGAAAGAGGAAATTTACAAGATTTTCTTAAAGTCAAAAAAGGCAATGAAGTTGTTAAACTGGACAAATCGAATTACTACGAGAAAATTGACAATTGAATTGAGAATGGTCCTCAGAGTAACTTAAGGAAAAACTCACTGCCTAACGATTTCAGATGTGAAAACTGTACTAAAAAAATATGAAAATTTGATTTTACTGAACTTGAGAAGAGGTCTGGTAAGTATTTAATACTACAGAACCAAAAATATAAGATTTGCTAGGCAAGTGGGTGAACTAGTAGGTGCGATCAATTGTATTATTTATAGTTTTCCTTTCGTGTATGATTGCCAAATGGTTAACAGTTCGACTCCCTATCAATTCAGCAACCCAGTTCAAGTGTTGTTATTTGACAACAATCCATCAAAAATATAAGATGTAATGTTTTGGACGAGTCGGTATGACTTTAGTATGCTTTGACGTATCTTCGTTACTTTAAAGTGTCACCATATCACAAAAATCGGATATCTAGACCGATGAGAATTCAGTTTCTACCGTGTACGAATATAAGAAGAATATTATAATTTTCATTGTCTACAATGAAAATGTCAGAATACAATTTGAATACATTGAATGGTCACGTTCATTTTGAGCAAAGAAATATATGATATCAAGGAAAAAGTTATCAAGAAAGTAACAAACATTCGTTATATATAGTGGATAGGTTGATTAGAAAATTCAGATTCAGAGATTGTTTTCGTGAATCCTAGACTTTTTCATAAAGCAGAATATTTAAAATTTATAGTTGTTCTATAACAATCACCAACAATATGCCATTATGATTATAGGTGGTAATGGTTTGCCAAGATGCACAAAGAAGCTCAAAGTTAGTTGCAAGATTTAGTTGTAGTTGATGCTAACTTGGTTAGCGAAACGATCATTGATAAGAAGTGTTTCAAAATTCTCAAAGTTTTTATCTTCAAAAGATTTGAGTCTTCATTGTTTCTATGAAATTAGAAGTATTCCTTATGTGCTATAATATAGAAAACGAACAAATATACTGCTCTTCAAATCCTTTTGGAGGACATAGCATTTGAAGTTCGTCAGTCATCTTTTAAAATTATTTTTATTTCCTGGTGTTTGACATTTTGGCACTATGGAACTTCGACAATATAAATTGTAAGTTGATGAAAAATAAATTCTGTAGTACAGTGTAACCAGTTACACCCAAGTTTTTCAAAAATGATAATGAAATTTTCAACCTTAGACTGAATCTACTGTGGGAAGCAAGATGATCAAAAATATGACTGAACGTAGGCCTGATTTTTTAAATCGTTGGGAATATTATACTGTACTCCAAGATTTCATGACGGATCATGTTTGATAGGAGATAGTTCTGAATATTCATTGAATTAACGGAAAAACAGATTTTAAACAGATTTAAACAGATCCTTCAAAGGTAGATTCGACCTGTGAGAAAAAACCACAGACTAATCAACTCGAACTGATAGCGGTAGAATCTAACGCAATTTCGTATATGTCCCAATCCGTTTTATACTACTGTATTCATTTTCTTTCAATAATGATGTGCTTTATGATTTACTGGAATTCAAAAATTTACAGGATTGCTACACAATGTAGATATCTGAAAGAGGTATAATTTCACTTACATTAAACGCTATCATCCTCGATGGTGGACCTCGATGTTTCGGAATGACATTTGCCATATTACCTCTTCACCATCTTCCTGGATAACATCACAAGAAGAAGCACTCAATTCATTTATAACAATACGATTTCATGTTACGAATGAGTTAAATTTACTCATGTCATCGGTGACAGTACGTAATGACATTCATTCTTTTATTTGATACAATCCCAGCCATAGGAATCTCGTTTAAGTTGAAAGAAGTATATTTTTAGGGGAGATCGCCTTTTGGGAAAGAGCAGTTTTGGCTTTCTACTTCTCCATCACTATGCTAAATAGGGGAATCTTCTAGAAACGATGGAGAAGTAGAAATCCAATAACTTTCTTTCCCATTCTATTTGAGAAATTTATATTTGGTACACATGGTACTTCTTTGAATGCATTGATAAAATTATACTATTCATTCAACTTTGTTTTATACAGGGTGATTCCGGAGGTCCGCTTCAATGTGCCATGTCAGACGGTCGTTGGATTTTAGCTGGAATAACCTCTTTTGGGTCTGGATGTGCTAAGCCAGGTTTTCCGGATGTGTACACAAGGTTATCCTACTACCTTCCGTGGATTAAATCGAAAATAAAATCTTTGCGGGGGTCTTCAAATACGTGATACGATTTATGAATTGTAAATATGTGTAAATAAACATACAGTCGTTAATATTATTATTGAATGAATCATAATTTTATTTTTTGTTTTGATTTTTTGCGATTACCTTTGATATGAATGAGTTTGGAACTTCTTAATTTTCAATGAGACAAGAATATTTAAAACCAGTCTTTGCTGACTCGTTAAGAACAAAACTTGGGAATTTCTTTGGATGAACAGCAGAACGGAAGTGTACTCTTATAACACAAGTTATTCCAATATTCCGATAGAATTTATTATCATCTTCAGGGAAAAGCTACAAATGTT
>WOGN01009421.1:0-10830 GCA_015342105.1 Leptinotarsa texana | reverse complement strand
GTAATGCCACAAGATTATCTTTCGGATAAATAAAATTCATGTCAATCGAATAATCCATCGTTGTTTTATTGCAACTTAAAGTTCTATACCTCTATAAAAAACACGCTTTACAATCTGCCTCCGTCTTCAGATTCTTTTAAACGTCTGATGTAGTACAAGGTGTTCTCTGATATCAGTCTGTTGCTATTACCACTATCCACATCTTTCTTCAAGACAGGTAGCCAAGTACGATCCGATTCTAAAGAGCTGTTAGAAATACACTTCTGTCCAGATATGAAAATAAATGATGGTTCTTGGAGTTTACATCTCTTAGATTGGCGTTCATTGGCAGTAATTCTCGTCTTGTTGCATACAACTCGATGTTCACCATCTAACAGTTTCAATACTGTAAATTGTCTATTTCTGATGTAATATCGATGTTAATTCTTACGCACTTTTAGTGGTATCGATGTTTCACAAATATAACTTTATTCATCACAAGAACAGTACATTTCATAAATGCAATTATTTGTTTTTTCTTACGTGTTGTTAGGTTCTGTATGTGTGAGATATCTCAGTGTATTTGTTGTGTTGTAAGAAGTTCTAACATCATATCTGTTTCCAATTCGTATTATCTTTTCAGATAGTCCTGGAATGTGAGGTACAACGTTAGTTGTGAAAGATGTCGGTGGTTGTTGAGTCGGTAATTGTTGAGTTGGTGGTTGTTGAATCTGTGATGCCGTTTGTAGGGTCATTTGAATCAAATGAGATTCGATTATTTTATTTCATGTTAACTTTGTTAATGCCCAATTACAGATTTAAGATATTCATCGATATTTTTCAACAAAATTAACTTTTGTTAATTTTGTGTTGAAACGGTTTGCCGTTTCTATACGTGTTTAAAATTCTCCTTGTACAATTTTTATATTTTTCAGATTATGAAAGGTAAGAATTACGGAAAGAAGGTCAATAAAAAATCTTGAAAATCAATACTTGTACATCTAGAGTGGTACAAAATGAGGATGAAGTAATAAATACATCAGCATATTTCCTCACAAACCCAAAAACATCCACCATCAGTGTGAAAATCAATTTATACATTTCTGGAAGTTGTACTAGAAGTTTATCAAAATGTATAGAATGTACACACTGTCTTAACTATGAAAAATATATGCTCAAGCAATAATAATAATGAAGGATTGTTAATTTTTTTTTTAATAAATAACATAAAACTAGAAACGCAGAGCCAGACAAATCATAAAGAACTATTAAAAGACACTGAAATTTATCTTGGAATACCTAAATCGAATATAGTAACTCAGCAATCCAATAAAATTACTTAATTTGAAGTTTTCAGTGATGGTTCAACAAAAACTGAGTTTTTGAAAAATGAAAACGTTTTCACTCGTATGTTTTTCTACTACCATATTGTACTGAACACTAAAAGTGGATGAATATCTTTTGAGTTTGTAATTGATAGGTATAGGTATGTTTTAAAACAAAGTTCACTCAAAATAAAATATCGAATCTAAAGTGATTTATATGAAAAATCTCATTGTGTTAAAGGAATAATGTCTTTAAGACACCCTGTACATATTATCTCCAACTTTGATACAAAAGAATTTTCATATCTGGTCTCAATCATAAGTGGGTCTCACTTTTTCAATTTCATCCATATGTCGTATATTGAATTTTAACAAAAATAAATTTTATTGAAAAATTTTGAAACAAATTATTATTGTCAAAAAGGGTTGAGATATCAGAAAACTCATAAGAATAAAAGTTTAAAAATCAACAACTATCCTCAATCTATTAATTATGCCTTCTAATTTGATGGCATATCTTTTTGGGCCGCATGTAACAATCAATTGTTTCATTCAGTGTTCATATTTCAGAAGCAAGCAGTTAAGTACCATTGTAAAGTAAAATGACCATTGTAAAGCAAAACGGAAGGAAGCATACCTATATGTAAGATTTATTAATATAATTCATGTTATGAAGGAATTTATACTATAAACTGACACAGTCTTCCTAGTTTTACATTGTATAATGAATGACATAACTTGCTACAAATGTTTTTTCTTACATGACGTAGTCAAATAAAATCTATCTATCTATCTATGGTGTTCCAATGTGTTTTTCATTCATAAGTTTGTTCTTCAATTTTATTATTTGCATAGAATAATTAATTTTTTCAAGGACAGAACTAAAGCACAAGAAAATCATTAAGAACTGTGCCTTACCCGTTGCCTCTCATGTAGACCTACGATTTTGTAGGTATGTATGACAGATACCCAACGGAACAACAACAACTAACCCTGCTAATGCCGCGCAGGGAGTTGAAGTAAAACCATCAGGCACCTGTACAACGTCTTCGATTTGGAAGATTCTTCGCAAGTTATTTCCCACTTTGAAAATCAGAAATTAATTTCATTTGGTCGATACGACCAACCGATAGAACGGTTTCGGGGTACTTGCCCCATCATCAGTACCAGGCATGGTCTCTCCAGAATGGTGTAAACCGTCTGACTATCACGAGTAAACCCCCCCATACCCCCCACACGGTTAATCTGTGCAGAACATCCCATCTAGTGGTGCTTTTACTTTCTGATCTGTTGAATTGTCTTATCATGACTTTTCTATCTGAATTATTCCATGGGGAACGAAACAGATATAATTCCAGCTAGTCATGAACTCTTTCTGCAGTTGATTCTGTGGGATGTCCACTGCACTCCCTGCAGACAAAGCCAGGAAACAATTCCACACACACATGAGGGGCAAGGGGTAAAGTGTTTTCATCTGAACATGGGCGTGTCATATGCACTTCTCTGGAATATTAATCACTATTCCCACTCCCACCCCAGAGTACTTTCTTAAGTAAAATAAACATATAAACTAGTAAAAATGTTGAAATCTACATGGTGCTTTCTTTAGAAAGAAAGACTTTTGTACTCCTACAAATAGGCATAGTTACTGTGCCCGAACAGAAGCAGAAGCCAACATTAGTTGTAGAGAGGTATTCATTGATAGTCACTATTAAATTTTTATATCAATACTTCTTTTCGTTCTCTAAATACATCTAATTGTGCATCGACAATAGGTTTCCCCGTATATTATATGATTTTACAGACAAGTCTTCTGAAATGAAAAAGTTAATGGTATCAAGACTCAAACAACAGATTTTTAATTTGGTAGGCAAATATTCCTCACACAACAGGAGTATTTGATTGACAGCTGCATTAAGTTGACACTGCCGTATTTTAATTGTTTTTTTTGGAAAAGTGATTCAACAAAGTCAAGCTTTAACATCAAACACCAAATAGGAGAACCTAAAGTGAAAAACAGGCCAGTAAACACAACATACACAAATTAGTATATCCTCATTTCTTTTCTCACTTAAAATTATTGAGTTTTGTCTTGTAACATAAACTTTTTTCAAAATGAATCATACCTTGTCTCTCTGCGTCTAAGAAATGATCATATATTTGTTGTGTGAAGATATGAACTCTCCGGGAAACGGGTTCATCATTTGCCAAAAACTCCGCCAACATTTTATATTCCGGATATATACTAAAAACTTTCGTCATATCTTTCCATGAAGCTTGGAATATTTCCTTTCCATTTACATTTTCATCTTCAAATCTCACATCACCTTCTTTGAATAGAGTCTGTAGCTTGATGAGCAGGAACTGAATGTCATAAATGTGAATTATATCTTTGAGAGGGTGAACAGAATAAGATATAACAGATGAATGTGTGTCCAAGTCTTCTATCTGAAACAAAAAAAAGGTTCATCTATTTTGATATTATCAAAGAGAGTATTTTTTAGAGTGGTTGATTTTTGTAAATACATGTTATTCTCTGTTATGGACTAACACATAAAGCAACATCTATACACAGTGTTCATATTGATGAAGTTTGCATAATGGGTTTCCACCAGCACGGTCTACCATTGACACTATCTTATTTCACCCTTGAGAGTTGAAGATATAAGACAAATTAAACAAATACCCACTAATTCAGTTATTCATGATTATTATGATTATTACTTGATTTTTAGTATTTTAAAATTCAGTATTAGTTACAGATTTATGTGATGAAATTGACTGATACTTGATGAAAATCCATAACGTATTCAAGAAACACTTGGTGAGATTTTCACTAAACAGTATTAAAAAAAAGCAACATATGTTTCAGTATACAATAGCTTGTTCAGGGGTGTCTATACTAATTAGTATAGACACCCCAGTGTCTATACTGATTAATATAGAAATGCCTAAAGAAGCTAATTTTGTAAAACCATTTAGTGACACTCTCACAATAAAGTGTTTTTAGATTTATTTGTTGTAGATTTATCGTTAGTTTAAAAAATAGAGGATATTTCTCCTGGAAAATCTGAACTTTAATGATATGGAAAACTTGAAAAACTAATAAACAAATAATTTTTGAAAAAGACCCGAATGAAGCTAGAATATTCATTTCTCATTTCATTGTCTGTATTCAAGAATTTAAGGTTAGTATTTTACTTTCTAATTCTTAGTCAAATCAAAATCTTCCAGGAATTAAATGCGCATTTGGAAAATTTAAGCCGTTAATACTAGAAGAATTAAAGTCGATAATAAACTTGGATAATAGGTGCAATTCAGATATCTTAATTAATAAAGCTTTGAAAAATATACTTGACATAATTGGTCTTTATTGATACATCACTGGAAACTGGTATCTTTCCTCATCAACTCAAAAATTACAAATTCAAATGAGTCGAGAAGACATCAGTCCACCAAACAATCCAATAATATTCATCCTAACAGAGTCGTCTGGATAGAGTCTGTGGAGTCCTAAGAGAACATTTCAATAATTCATCAATTTTTCCTCCTCTTTTCATACAATATTTGTCCCACCTGGAACTGAAAACTCTATGGTGAATATCATCTTGCTCTGAATGTCGAGAAGAACTATATCAGGATTATTAGCTTGCATAAGCATTATGATGAAAAATTAATACTTCCAATGAATTCATTAGTTCTCGTTACTCACAATGGATTCAATATCCCACTGTAAATATAGCAACACAGTAAAACACTCCATTTTGCCAATGGATATAGGCTGAGATCGCATATGCTGGATATGCAGTTAGTAAATTCAATAGGATCACAAACTAAGTTCCTTAGTTTGTGACTTCAGCTCGCTCAATCTGAAGAAAGCAAAGTTGAAGTGCTTTGATAAGCCAAGGCATTTGATGTTGTTGAAAGACCTCATATGTCAGCTTATTCTTGAGTTGCCACAGAAGTGAAATGATCTCTGCGGCTTGTAAATGGGCCTTCTGCTGAATGGGTATCGAAAGCTAAATCAATTCATCATGTTATTACTATTATTAACAGGATGAAGGTTTATGTAGGTCCAAAGTGAGTGGGTCTATTCGACCCTCCACCGCCACCCGCAAGGGTTTATTGAGGCTCACATGTTCATGTATGCTCTGCCTTTATGAAAAAGAATGATTTTTGATAGGTGTTGTTTAGATTGTGAAGACAGAAATCGATTTGGTTCCCAAAATGTACTCCAAACTGATATTCAAGTTGATTTTAATTACATAGTGCTCCTGTATTATAAAAAGAATAATGCGAATCAAGCCTGTTGAAAAATAATGAACTAAGCCTCACACACTTCATATTATCATACAAACTGGTGTGGTAGTATGTATAATCGATCAATACTCACGTCAGCAATGCAGCTCATTATAGCTTTAAAAACTTTAAACGCTGGTGAAACAGTTGCCACCACGAATAGTCCTAACTTCCATAAGTCAGTTATGTAAGCTTTCACACAATCTGCCAGAATGGCACTCTGGTCCAAATGCTTATAGACAAGCAAACCTCCGATAGGTTGAAATATATTTTCTGCGATGAATCTTATACAAAAAATAATCACGTCGGTAGGTGACTCAGGAGTATTTGGATGTTCTGGATTGATTTCGTTCATAGGGTACTCATTCATGATCAGAATGACATATCTTTGACTAGGCATTAGAGTTAGTATTTGGTCCACAAGTATCATGTAAGTAGATGGCGATATGAGATGTGGTCGATACCTTTCTGAAAATGAATTCAAAGAATAAGAAAAATTTAAATAAAATCATGTTCAATAATGAAATATCAATTTTATTGATTTACAAAGATAAATAAAGGAAACAGAAATAGCATCCTGTTATTTTTTAATTAGATATGTAAACAGACTGAAAATGTATATTTTGTGATCCATAAAATGTTTATGCACTAACTTTTCAATAGATAAACTGTCAACTGTATCTTTTCAGATAGATTTTTTCTTTTTATCAGAAAGAAAATTCTGTGTATAATCTACATACTTTATCAACAATTTTTATTATATTTTTTTGTTTACGAATTTTTTTCTTTTTTTCTCCCAACTTTTACTTATATACTAATAGAGAAATAGAAAGCCATATATATGCAATTGTTGGATACTTGATGAATCTATAACGTTTTCAAGTAACACTTTACTGTTTAGAATTCCACTAAACAGTTTACAAAGCAGCAAGAACTGTTTCACTATAGAACAGCATCTTCATACTAAATTCAACTAAATTCTACTTACTTAGTGCTTCATATAAATTAAGAATTTGAAGTAACTGACCTTCTACCTCCTTGATGACAAATAATTTACCTGAGTTTATGTATAAACAATTTACCAATTTAAAAGTTAGAAAAGAAATTTCACAAAATTATTTAAATGAACATGTAATAGAATCAAATTACCTAGGGTTACAAATCGACTAATTACTAATTTCATCATTAGTAAACAAAGAAATTATTCAATTATATTAGTTGACAACAAGCTAGATGACACCTTGCTAGGAATCATGCGTTAAAAAATAAGACCTCGTGCAAGTTTCGACTTGCAACAGCTGGTTAACAGAAAAATAGATTTTGAACAGATTTTAGACAAAGCAAATGTTCCGAATTTTTAAATCTACCGATTTCCAAGTATTCCAAATATAACATGTCACATTCGTGATTGAACTCGTGTTCCTCTACCAAATAAATGGTTTGCAAATGTGGAATTAGTATTCACATTCAAAAAATGCTTCTATGCTCTTTTATTCTTTGAAAAAATATTCTCTCAGTTTGGCCAATATAAAGTTTTGGGCAAGAACCACAAGTCAACTTATTTTCTCCTGACTGACTCGACACTGAAATTTTGTTTTTGTTCTTTATAAATTTGCTTCCATTATCATTTGTTCCAACCATGTCTAAGGCTTTCTTTTTCAAAAAACGAGGGATATTATTCTAGTCAATAATATCTATTTACTTTTGAACCATTGCTGACAGCAATTTGTTCGATGAAACTCGGTTCTCTATGAAAATTACTTGCCAACAGTGGAATATTCAATAGTGTCTGAAGCATAGTATGAAAAATTTACTGAACTTTTGATTTCCACTGATTTCCAGATTGAAGTTTTTATTCTTGAATTCAATGGAATGTACCACCGAAATACAAGAACTCTTACAGTGGCGAAATCAAAAGTTGTTTTAAAGTTTGAATGAAGTTCAAAACCAAGATTGGCATTCAGACTTTCAAAAGTTCAGACCAGGTTGTTTTTCTGTTTTGATTTTATTCAGGGTCCAATAGCATGCAACAGGTGGAAAGTTCAAAAATATTATTTTTTTAACATATGTTTTTGAAAAGTAACTACATACCTACTCCAAACCAGCTAAACTTCAGCTGCATAAAGAGAGCATAGCCATTATAAGATTCACAAGAGGAGATACAATTGATAGGTACTACTTAAATGTTAGAAACAATAACAAAAATTTTACAGTACTCACCATCTTCTTCATTATCAATAGATACGCCAGCTTCTGAATAATCAGAGACACCAGAACAATTGTCATTCATTTTTTGTTAATATTTTGTACAAACTACTTTGTAAAATGATAATTTAAATGGATGCCTTTCGCAAAGTTTTATGCCGGGTAAAATACAAGGATCGCAGATCAGTCACAGCTCACAGCAAATAGGTGAAATAATATAAAACTATTTTAATTTATCAAGGTTCCAAATAATACCCACACAAAACAGAACATCGGCCACCGGCCTCAACCTCAAATAAATTCAAATAAGGTAAACTCAAACTGTAAAATACATTCTATGTTGCCCTCATTGCTTGCCACTTGCCACTCATCTCATCTGCCAACTGTCATTGCAGATGTTAAATGTGTAAAAATGATATGACACATCAAGGATAGAGGATTTTTCTCAGGTTGGTTCAATAGTTCAATCTATTTTGCAAAATAATTCAGGTTGAGCTGATAAAATAAAGGGAGGTAGAACTTCCTTTCCGATCGCGATAATGCAGGACGGATGTGCCGAGAACGATCGCCCTCAAAGTAGATTCCATAAGCAAATGTGTGTTTAATGGAATATTGCAATTATCAAAATCAAAAATTAAATATAAATTGAGAGATCTGACGACCCCCTATGCTGGTAACCAGGCCAAATGCAACTGATTCCATGAGGTCGTCAGTTCTATAAAGGATATATACATGTCTAATGAAATAAATATAGCAATGAGGAAATAAGGAAAATATAGGTAGTAGTATTGCTTAGAGCAGGACAAGCTGTGTTGATGATCATAGTAACCGGGCCTGTCTAAAGAGAGAAAGGTTACAGTTGTAGAATTGGCCGCGGTGATAGTGCGCCCGACTCACGATCGGAAGGTCGTGGGTTCGATTTTCGCCTCGACTAGATATTTTTCTCGAGAGAATTTATTTGGTTGAAGCTGGAATGATTCTGCAACCGTATTAGGAATCACACGTTGAAATAGTAAGACCTCGTTAGTCCTTAGCTCGCACAAGTTTCTCAAGTTCTGAAAGTTGTCGTTCGTATGGGGGCAACAGCTGATTAACGGAAAAACAGATTTCAAACAGATTTAAACAGATATCATTGTCGTTGAACTTAAGTCGGGTACATACCAATCCAGCAAGCTTACCACTGAGCTCCAATGATGTCTAAATGGCTGAAACATTTTCTGTGTATATAATTGCAAACGCAGGGTTACGATTACGAAATGCTAAAATTATTTTAATCAGTGTTGCAAAAAAATGTTATATCAAATCAAAGATTATGAACCATTATCAATGGATAAACCCTCAGCTCAGTAGATATGAAGAATTTCAAGACCGGTTAATTAGGTTAATTAGTGATGTACCTATGTATTATAAAAGACGAAACAGTTATCAGGTCTCGTCCCTGAATGCAAAAAATAAAATTTTAACCAATATTTGTGGGGGAAGAAAAATTCTGTATCTTAAGCTTCATTCTATGCGGATACCTCTTGAGAATAATTGAAATAGACGCAATACAGAGGAAGCGTACAGAATTATTCGGTGTAACATCTGTGACCCAGACAACAAAACGTGACATCAATAATATTTTTGACAGAATCACTTTTAGGTTATGAAGTCTGTTTATATTTATCCACGCTTGTGTCCAATATTTTTCGGTTATTATTTTTCATTTCTGATAAAGCCGCCTGAAACTGAAAGTTAGAAAAAACTATTAAATTCAGTACTCCTAAATATTTTGATTTCATATTGTCAAAAAATGGGTGAAAACGTAGGAAATCAGTTATCGGCAGTTGAAGCGGAATTATATGATAGACAAATACGGTTGTGGGGAATAGAATCTCAAGAAAAGTAAGTGATAATCTGAATAAATAGAATATAAAGTAACTTCAATGGTTTACCAGTTAATGAATCAAAAAATTCAGGATAACATTTGGTATATATGGTATTATTTTTCTACATTTCACTACTGTTTAAAAATTCAACAGTAGAAAATGGGGGCACTGGAGATTTTAAAAGAAAATCTGTGAAAATTTAGTATTTACATAATGCTGCAATATATCGACAGCTCAAAAATTTACTAATAAATCATGATTTCAAAACTTGAGTGATACAATATTATAGTATACAATGTCAAATGGAGTGCTTTCGTTTTCACTAGAAAATTCGGCAAGTACATTTGTAGTCATCCTAATTAGATTCATACCTTATTTTGTCTTTTAATAATTCCTGGGATTTCAATTTTTTGTAAAATGTTTGAAAACTTATTGGAATAGTTCACTGTGGTTTTCACTATGACAAGTTTACAAAACTACGACACATCTAAACAATCATGTAAACCTTTCATATTGATACAGTAAAGTGTATAAGTATTCAGTTTTGATATAGATTTTCATCAAGTATCGGCCAGTTCCATTCAATTTCTAAAGTTCTTCGTTGAAAAAGTCAAATAAACTTATTGTCAATATACTAGTTTTTTAAACTTTTGGTGATAAACATTTTTAACAAGCTATTTCAACACTAGTTCTTTTTTATCCTTCTGATAAATATTCAACTGACTCATATTTTTGGTTAATGAAACACTTGAAACCTTTACTAAACTACGTATATTGATGAGAACAATTTGTTTCATGTAAGAGGGTTGCAAAAGGAACTAGTTTCGAGTTTCCTGGTGTGTTTACAATATAAAATGCCGGTTAAAGTGATAGCTCTTCTGCACCAATCACTTTCTGAGCTCAGATATTACCATGTAAGGTAATCCTTAAAAAAAGCTTCTTAGAGTGCATACTTGAAACGTGAAGTGAGAAAGTGGACTATATGAGGTAATAGATGAGCATTGACACCTACCTTGGTTCAGTTTTGAAAAATATCAATTTTTTTTTCGTGTAGTTTTTCTGGTAATAGTAATGCCCGTTGTGTCAATGTCTGAAATTGGAAATTTCTTGTTTGTTCTATACATATAAGTTTGTTCCAAACAGGAGACGTTATT
>WOGN01009419.1:0-10831 GCA_015342105.1 Leptinotarsa texana | reverse complement strand
TCGACAGTCCGAGCCTCTGCAAATGATGATTCAAATGACAGTGACTTGTAAGAAGGCCTGTTAGACATCGTAGTTCATCCCTACTAAAGTACAACAACTTACATTCACCAGCAACCATATTGGAAAAGAAAACTTTCGTTTTGAACTAAAACGAAAAGTTTATAGACGTCAATATAGGACAATGGTAGACAGGATTCTGAAAAATATATGATTCAAATACAAGAAGGAATATAATAGGAAAGCTTTTTGTGAAAAAATGGCTGTTGTACTTGAGAGAATAGGGTTTTTTAAGAAAATGTCACCAATTCAAACAGAATAGTTTTCCCTTCATATATGACACCTTAGAACTGAAACTGGTATTATAAATCTGTTCTTTGTCATTACGTATTTTCCCAGTGAAATAGAATAACCATTATATGTTTGCGAACGGTTTACGTACCAATATAGTATAAAAAAATGTTGATACTTGATTGATTTGTACCTGTCTTTCAGTATTCAATAAATAAGACCGATTAGTTCTATTGAAACACACCCCACTACTGTCACAAAAACATTATTTTCAGTTTTAACCTTCCACTTTTCTTGCATTGAACAAAAAATAACCATGTGTATTATCGCTAGTCTAGGCCGTGGTAGTTTACGTCTTAAAGAGGCATCATTGATGAATATACTATGAGTAGTCTTGTTTCAATACACTCCATATACAATAATTCTCATCATATTGACTCCGAATTGACAACCATCATTAGCAATAATTAATTCATTTTGAAATTGCATCAATAAGTCTATGGACAGTGCCTGTATCTTTAGTTAACCCCAAAGGAATTGAGGTAAATTGAAATCTAACGGAAAACAAAGCTTTTTCAGACACAAACACTGGAGAATACGTAAAGAAACAATGATCATTCGAGATGAGATAGTCAGTAACAGTAAACTACTGAGGTAAGCACATGAGTACAATAAGACTATTGTTAACATTACATCAAGAACAACAAAGAAGATGACGGCTGGAAATCTCTCTACAACTAAATGAAGAATTGATATTTTGAATGGGAATCCTCAAGTAATCGATAAACAAATATTTGAGACAATCTGAGCGCTTGTATCCTGTTCAAGTACTTGAATAGAATGCTACAATCGCATAAAAAGTGTAGATTCATGACTAGTTATCACCTGTCCATCGGTATCCAATCAGTAAGAGCGATTATTTCTATTGAAACTGGGCACTACACTGTCCTTCCATGAGTATACATTTCAGCTTTTACCCTTCACTTTCTTTGCATTGGAGAAAGAAGAAATATGTGTATTACCGAGAGACTAGTACTTCACAGTTTACCATTGTAGAATTCATGGATCGAAAAATAAGCTTTTTTGATTAAAAGATCTTCAACTGTACTTCGAAACTTTTTGATATCTGTGCTACTTTTTAGAATGGTAAGAAGGTGATTATATACTTTATTACTTTCATAAATCAGAGAATTTTGGAATAGGTAAGTAAAGCATATGGTTTTGTATGGTGTTGTGACAATTTTTGTCCGGGAGTGTACATGCTAGTTTTATTTTTATGAGTTAAGATACTGTTTTCCGTTATGTGTAAACAGGTGACAATTAATAGTTTGTGGCTGATGACTGAAAGCTTGCAGTGATCTCTCGGCTTAGAGTTTGTAAGGTACATCAAAGACCTCTTCTGGAGCACAAATATCATATTCTGTAACTGAAAATTACAATGGCCCCAGAAAGCTATTCCATAGCGAATATGAGATTCAACTATTGCAAAGTAAGTCATTCTAGCTGTAGTGTACCCTAGTTCATTTGATATCACTCTGATAGCATAACATCCACTAGATACTTTTTTACTCAGATGGGATACATGTTCTTTAAAATTCAATTTATTGTGCTGTTTCTTTTCTACATAGGTTGAAGCACAAGGAGTTCGCGTTACACCAGGCTTGAATTTGTTAAATATCTATTTTTATCATATTTGATAGCTGATTAATGTCTTTATTACTTCTTATAATAGTGGTATCTTCAGCAAATACAGTAAATTGTCCTGCAATATTAATGGCCATTTAAGTATATTGAAAACAATATTGGCCCTAAAGCAGACCAGTGAGGTACTCCATGTTTTATATCACTGAGATTAGACTATCCACTTGATGTCTTCACCACCTGTCGACGTCCTGTCAAATATGAACCAAACCAGGTCAAATTTGTTCCTCTTGCCCAGAATGGTTGAGCTTCCGCAGTTGACAGTTACTCAGCCATTTTTGACGCTCAGCACTCTGCACTGTCATTTACCACAGTGATATTATGGGAAGTGGAATTCAAACGTACTGTGGGAGTTTGGGAGACGATGAACGTTCGGAACATCCAAAAGCTGACACTATCGACGAAAAAATCGCCAATGTTCAACAAATGAATTACTGCAGATGAAACTTGGATACACCATGATACGCCTGGAGTAGTTATGGAATTATTTTCATAGGTTATCTATGGTCAAAAAGGAAAGCCCATTACAGGAGCATACTACGAGCATATCACTTGACAAGCTGAAATTGCATAAAAATGGCCAAATATGCAGAAAAGGAACATCGTATTTCAGAACCTCTCCACCATTTTTTTGTTCCCTTATCTAGAAATCGCGATCGAAGGACAGATATTTTTGTCAACTGAAGAGGCAATCACTTTCGTGCATAGAAAAAGGCCGAGTACTATTTGGACAGGTTAAAAGATTTCAAACCGAGTTATGTTAGTATCCACAAACGTCTTCGGGTGACAACTGGACTTATTACTCCGAGATCTGACTATTTATAGGACGCTCGAGTGCTTTCACCTATCCCCTCTTCACTCTTTCCGCTTCATTAGTTTTAGCGGGAGATGACCGGGGAATTGGTCGTGTTTCGCTTGATTAGAGGTTTCCATATGTTACGCTAGCTTGACAAAATGCGTTGTTGGACAAAATATACGCGGCCTCTTTGAATTTTCTCCTAAACCAGTGTTCCACTTTGTGGATGATTTCAGCTTGATCCCACTTGATGTTATGTTGATGTGTCCAAACATGCTCTGCTATTCCGGATTTGCTGGTTTCTCCTCGCTGGGTGTGTTTCTTATGTTCAGCAATGCGAACTTTCAATGGCCTCCCTGATGTATGATTCTCCGCACTCGCAGGGTACCCGGTAAATGCAATTCTTGGAATCGCAGTCCGCGTTTGGTGGCCTGGTTTTTGTAAGGCTGCTACGGATAGTGTTCCCAGACCTGAAGCAGGTCCTGAAGTTGTACTTGGGCACAATCCTTCTTATCCTCTTCGAGAAACCTCTGATGTAGGAAGTACAAGTACTGGCTGTGGCGGCTTCTCTTCCTTGTGGAGTTCTTGCTCTCTTCTAGTTAAGGCATGTTCTACAATCACTCTGGAGTAACCATTCCGTTGTAGGTCATTTTTAATGATGTCTAGTTCATTTTTGAGACCTTCCTTTGTCAACCAAAATCAAACAAAATGTCTTGTATTTTTTTCAGGTCGGAAAATTTTCAGACCCTTTCGTATATCGTAAATGATTTATTAACTTACCCTGTATCTTGAACTTGAGGTATTCAAATCAGATTCAATCGCTCGTATCTCAGTTGAAGGCAATTACTGAAGCGTTACAGGGAATTTTTCGACGTCAGCTCCATCTACATTTACATATTTGGTTTAAAGTCAAGAACGAATGTCTTTCTTAGTAAGAAAAACGATAAACGGTAGAAATAGCTTCATATACGGTACGAGGCGAGTAAGTACAAAGTGAGAATTCTTCCACGAATTCTGATGGCAGCAGTTGAACTTCCATACCGGGCTGGCACTTTCAAGTTTCACTTTTACAAAACTTCGAACCACTGCCATGTTGAGACTGAAGACGGAAAAACGAGGATGATCTACATTCAGCACGGTTCATTTGGGAATGAATGTGAGGAAAAAATAGAAAGAGGGGCTCTTAGGTATTTTCTGTAGATTCCAACGAACGAGACATTTCCAGTTGTAGAAAATGATAGATTGGTTAAAAAAAATTCAAGGTATTATTGAAGTATTCTCCGGTTTTCCAGAACCATAATTTTTTACCTTGATTCTGTCTTTCCTCTGAAGCGAAAGATAAACAGGAAACAAAATTGAAGAAAACCGTGGTTGACAACGGGTTTGCTTATATCAGGACAGAGATTAAAATATCTCCATCAATTAACTGGTAACGGCAATGAAAAAGATATCCAATACTACAAACGTTATAAGAAAATCTACAACCAACTACTAAACAAAGTCAAGTTTAATCACAACACTCACTTAATAAAAACGTCAAGAAATAAAACGAAAGCAGCTTGGCAAATAGTTATTAACGAATATAACACCTGAAATTAATGATGATTTGACCAATGACCCAGAAATAGTTTCTAATCAATTTAATAACCTAAAACATTCTTCTTTATTCCAGCAACTGAATCAGAAATCTTAAACATTTTCCTAAATCTAAAGAGCTCCCACTTACAGGGAGATGAACATATATCAACAAATCTAATAAAAAATGTGCATATCTGTTGAGGCAACCATTAACGTATCTGTTAAATTGTTCTCTTGAAGAAGGTACTTTTCCATCATGCCTCAAAATGGCAAAAATTATTTCGATTCACCAAACGCAAAGAGTCACATATGTGCAGAAATTCAGACCAATTGCTCTATTGAGTCCCTTTGCTGAGGTTTTTGAAAAATATGTTGCCAATGGCATAACAGAACTCATGGATAGGTTAGATTTAATGAACACGAATCAATATGGGTTCCAAAAACGCAGATCAACCTCAAATGCAATGGTGACGCTTGTAAATAGACTTTCGGAGGAGTTAGACAAAGGTAACAAAGTGCTTTGCTCCTTTTTGAATCTAAGCAAGGCATTCGATCTTGTCAACCATGAAATGTAGGGGTTCCCCAGGGTTCTGTTTTAGGTCCTCTGTTTTATCCGATATACTTTAATGGCATTTCTAATGAAAGTTGTATAAGTTATGCAGACAACACCTCCCTCATAGCTGCAGGAAGCAATGTAGAGCAAACAGTCTTGAAGGCCGATGAAGAATTCAAAATATCTGAGGAATGGTTCTCTTCAAATTGATTAGTTTTGAACATGGAGAAGACATCGTTTATAAGATTTAGTCACTCAAATAATAAACTCGACCACAGCTTGTTGCTAAAATCTGACGACAGATCTATCACTCAAGCAGCTTCTACGAAGTTCTTTGGGCTGCATGTGAATGAACGCTGTACATGGACTACCCTTATAAATGGAATGTGCAAAAAACTAGCTCCAAACTGTTATCTCCTGTGCCAACTCAGGAAGACCGTCGAAAAATATGTATTGATGATAATATATTTTGCACACTTTCAGTCAGTAATGACATATGGAATAATGGTATGGAGAGTAACACAGGAGGCTGGGAAATAGTCGATATCACACAAGAAATGCAGCAATCCTGGAAGTGCCGAATAACCTTCTCCAAAAAACAGAACGTTGCCCAAAATACATGGCGATAACTTTGTTTAATCATTTACCAAACTACTACAAAGATCTTCTTTCGAATAAATTCAAAATAGTAGTCAAAAATATCTCAATAAAAAAAGGGTTCTACTCTATAAGTGAGTAATTTCATCAAAAATAAAATATCATTATCATTTACTTTCCTAGCGATTGTAGGTATTCTAAATTTGACTTTGCAGTTGACTTGCTGGGAAACTATTGTCAGATTCAAGGTAATATTCATTTTTTTTTTACAAATAAGCCGTCAAGAAAATATTTGAACTCAGAAATTTTATAATAAAAACATTCACGGTTGTTCATCAAAAGAGTCCCGCTAGAAGTCATCTTCATATCACACCTCTTTCATTGTTCAACGAAATGTAATGAATAATAAGAAAAAACAAAGATATAATGTACACAGCACCAATCTTTCATAAAACCAGCTACTGTATCCGAAGATCATCAATCCATCTGCCAAGAACCGGTGAAAAAATTCCTCGTTATTATTAATAAAAAAACAATTAGTGATGGACATCTTGAAGAACAACTGCCTGCATGAAGGAAGCGCAATTTTGAATTTCATGCAGCAATTATGCATTCGATTCATATTATTATGATATGTTTTTTGTGTTAATAACTATATATGTATATAAAAAGCGTAGTGGCAGTACTACCGATCATCAATTTATAATGTCTTTCGGATGAGAGATCTAAAGTTATGTTGAAAGTTTAAACACATAGCTTGAGAAGGTATTCCACGTAAGTAATTGTTTCCAAAACCCTATAATCAGCCCAATGTCAATTAGATATTTATGGTGATGTCGATGGAGAAACAAGTTACCAATATTATGAAATTTCAGACATCATAAGCAGTAGATTAGAATTGATTCGTTTGAATCAATTAGTCTTTGGAAAGTGCCTGTATCTTTATTTAAACCCAAAGGCATTCGAGTAAATTGAAATCTACAGCAACAATTTTGAGGAATGAAGGAAAATTAAGCTTTTTAAGAAACAAACTCCCTAGAATACGCAAGAAAACAATGAATATTCGAAATACTTGGTAAACACACGAAAACAATAAGACATTATTATCATTACATCAAGAACAATAAAGACGGTGACAGCTAAATATCTCTTTACAGTTGAATGAAGAATGGATATTTCGGATGGGAATCGTCAAGTAATCAATAAACAAATATTTGAGACAATCCAAGCCCTTATACCTTATTCAAGAATGGAAAAGGACTTTCCAAACTCATATTCGTGTATGTACCTACAGGTAAAATTGATAGGGTCAAATTCCATATTCGCTTTCAGATTCACATACAAAATTTATGTCTTTCTACTGCTAGAATCTTTGGAACAATAAATAAATGATAACCGTATTGGGAGTCATATAATCTCAAATCTTCGTGTAATTATTGGTCATGGGTGTTTTATAAGAAGTCGATAGCATAAACGTAGTGTCTCGTAGATAACAAAGTCGTAGGGGTAAGTCTAAGGAATAAGTATACTGGAATGTACAGGAATTTGTATTTCAAAAATGGAAAATGACTTCATATCTTCGAAAATAAATCAAGTTTCTGGTTGTGTAGGTTGATGTGTGCAATACTGAGGTAACTCTCGATTTATACAAATGAGCAGATGCTTAGTCATTTGCAAGTCTAGTATTTATGCCAAGGAATATATATAATCTACAATTCTCAATTAGCAAAATTTAATGAATACGGAAAAAGCTGTAAACCGAAAAATTTTAAAACTCTACCTTTTTGTTATCACTTGAATAGCTATCGCCTAAATTTGGGTCGTAAAATATTAATTATTTTCTACTTTTTTCGACTAGATAACAAATTTCACTTGTAAACGATATCACATTCAATGTTTTAGCATATTTTCTTTATCGGAATCGTTAGATCATTTTCAGTCGGTATTGAAATAACAAATATATCACCGTAGAATATACACCCACAGTTTCATACATATTTACAAGGAGAATGGACTTTTTGAACCAAAAAATTAATCCTCATTTGCACAGATAATAAATATGTTGGGACCATGTTCAATTATTGCATTTTTATTTCGTTTTTCGATAAAACTTCAGAGAGAAATTCTCCAAGATTTATACTATGTAATATATTTGTACCCTGTTCATTTTCAATTAATAATTCTCACACAAACTGATAATTGAAACAGATTAACAATATTCCAGTTCCAAAATTATAGCACTTCATTGAAAGTTTCGTCTTATTTTATTACTCACATAAACTCAAATATCCAATTTAACTTGTTTTACCATAATTTCCATATTAATTATCTAGTCCATGTAATGAATACTGATTTCAATCAGCATGTATTGAATATGCGAATCGGGTATTTATTTATGAAATTTTGATTGATTTTATCCTAACTCGTGTTTTTTTTCTTATTTGATGGAAGAACACTAATTAAAAACTCATTTTATCGACGTTTCAAAATAAATATAGGTTATATGTCGAACTTAGAAAATGAACATATTGAGTATTCCACTGTATAGCAATGACAAATTCAGAAAAACATTTTGTTTTTCCAGAATAACTGCGAAAGATAGTGAAGTAATTCATCATTCAATTTTGTATTCAGGATCCAAAAACTTATTTAAATGTGCAGGTCAAAAACATTTGTTTTGTTAAACTCTGTAATGATTTCTGAAGATTTGGATTACTAAACTATATCAGGGCCGTCCAACCAGAGAATATTGACATTTGAGACAGATTTTCATCATAATTTTTTGCTTCAATAACATGCCTATGTTCCTATATTTCACTCACGTTTTGTGTGGACTAACTATTTGTTCTAAGCCATCACAATATTTTTCATTTATTCAGGAGAAGACATCAGGGAACTTTGGAATAATGAATTGGTCGTGGATCCGATGGGGAATTTTCCTCCTGACGAAAATCAAGTAGTTTTCATAAAAACAACGCATTTAGTTTCTGCATTGAAACCGTCCAGACTATCCAGAAGTTAGTCAGGAAACAAAGCCGGAAATTCACTTGCAGACTAATATATCCTCAGGTCAAACAACCAGAAATCAAGAAATGGGTAACGCTAACATATTTTGGAAAAAGAATAGAAATTATCGCAGTTTTCTTCAGAAAAAACAATGTGGAAGTAGCACATGTTTTGTATTATCCTCAATTTTGTCCTTCAACCCGTCGAGAAAGAATACTGTTGCATCGTCTATGTTATCAACTGACACCAACTGGTTTTCATACCTGGATAGTTGATACATTCTATCATTTGTTCCGAGTGGTTTTGCTGAAAATCATTATTCATTTCTATTTTTTCCATGATAGTGTAATAATCTGTTATGTTTGTTTTCATCACGTATGAATTTATATTAATGTTTTCTGATTTTGCTTTGATAAAGAAATGATCCAAGCTTGTTCCGCTTTTTGGTCTTGTAACGTTATTAATGTACGACATGAAATCAAACTCATATAGTGTGTTCAAATATTCCGCTGCCACTTGATCTTCTTCTAAAATATTAAATTCATATCGCCCGTGAAAATATGGTAGCCGCAATTTGTAGATGCAGTTTTTAACAGATAGTCCATGAGTTCAATGAGAAAGTCAATCACATTATTTGCAGGCGATCTGTAGATAGCTGAAATCAAAATATTTTGTCCTGTTTTAGATTCAACTTCCATTTCAATAGACTTGCATCCTCCAATACTTATTATTGAATAGTTGAAGTCGTAGTCATTTTTAACATTAACAACTACGCCATCGATTTTATTGACGTCACCTTCGTTGTAAAACATATCATAGTTATCCAAATTAAATATTTCCAGGCAGGGAAGTTTGAACGTCTCTGTTAAGATGATACTCTCAAACTGCTGGTGAACTTGAGCTAGATATATTTTCAATTCATCCAAGTTTTTGAAAAGACTACAGATATTCTGATGTATTATATTAAATTCAGGAATATTTTCCCGTTGCTCTGAAATTGAGTTAAAATTACTGAAAGTAGTAAACTCTTTGGCTATTTTCATTTCATATTCGTAATCGCGAATGTATGTGTTCATTTTTCGATAGAAAATATTCACAGTTAGAAATTTCCAGAGTGTTTGCATTAATTATGAGACGGAAAACAGTTAAGATAGCATTATTGCACCTGACCTAACCTAACCTAACCTTCAAAAAGGCGATTTGGAAAACTCATATTAAAATAATTTTCTATTTACCAATTTCCCTTTGTTACTTTTGATACTCCTAATCATAATGTATCAATGGTAAGTTCATTTTCCTCAGCTACCTCACCTCTATGGTTCATTTTTCTATTGCTAGATTAACAAAAACTCAATAGTTTCTTTGCATTCAGAGCGATACCCGACCAGAAAAACTCGAAATGAGTGATGATGGAAAAAGTCAGTCTCTGGTCAATAAATAATTAAGTCGGATACGAAATTAATACCTTGTTCCCCTTAATTTTCACGTGATTGATTTCTTGTTTATGACTCTACCATGAATTACCCGTAATAACAAACAAAATCAACAAGTGGAGAAGCGGACAAGAGACGTTCTTCAACAGGATCCACCCCGATATGGATTTTATATGTTCCCTTCGCAGAATAAAAGTCAATTATGGAAATTCATCGTGTTCTCCGTACACAAATTAATATACTTAATTAAAAACTGACCTGAGTCTGCGTCAAGCCCAAACTGGCCGCCAGTTCAGCCCTTTCTGGCAGTGCCAGGTACTGCGTCCTCTGAAATCGCCGATTCAGTTGCTGCAGCTGGAGGCTGGAGTATATGGTCCGCGGTTTTCGCATTTTCTTGCCTTTGCCCCCTCCCGATGGTCGTTCGAGGGACAAACACTTATCTGAAAAAGAAACCGGATTTAATATCGAAAAATTTGAATTTTTTAAGACAAAACACGAGCACCACAGGAAAATCCATGAGGCGCTCTGAAAGCGGTGCCTGGGCGAAAGTAGTGATTCGGGTTGGATTTGAATCGCTGGAGATTGAATTTATTTGGGAAAACGTTACCAAGAAGTTTGTTCCACATGAACTCAGTTCACAAATGAAAGAGTTCTTGAACAGTGAAATTCGAGGTGTACTGAGTTGAACCTGAAAACAAAGAGCAGCCACAGTACACCGCGTATTTCTGATATGTACCGCTCTTGGTGGAATCAAAGTCAATTTAACGCTTCGCGTAAAAGTATCTCTGGAAGAGAGATAAATCTCAAGTTCTTCTTCAATGTTCCAGACCAGGGGTCTCCAAACTACGGCCCGCGGGCCAAATTCGGCCCGCCAGTGTC
>WOGN01009418.1:0-10832 GCA_015342105.1 Leptinotarsa texana | reverse complement strand
GGATGGACGATGACCTAGGAGGACAGCTCCTCGGGAGGATGTACAATGGGTCACATGTGGCCTAAGTGCTGTGGGCTTCACTCACGCTCCCTACAGATACAGATGCCAGAAAACGTACTATGTAGCTTCTACGATTTTTATCAAAAATTGCTTCCATTTTTTGTTTACGATTCAATACTTGAAATTTCAAGATCGAAATCAAAATTGAAAGTAGCTTCAGCTATCTTCCATTGACGTACGGGTAATGAACAATTTTCACTCTATTTAGTTACGTTCAGTAACTCGTAATATTTTGACGGTGTTTTATTCTTCTTATCCACTGGTAAAGAAGTGATTCATTTTGTGCACGAATTGAATACAGTTTCAAAATCTATGCAGTTTATGAAAAAAATAATATCAAAGTTTGGTGTTCAAGTTTTTCAGAAAAATGTTGCGGGAGTTAATATAAAAACGAATGTTGGTAGGTATTAGTTTGACGGAAACCCAGCCTTAGCCCATAGCTCATCCACAACTCGCTTATAATTTAAACGAATAAACTGGAATTTATAGTATTTCGTACTTTTTTCTACCGATGAGTATTACAGGAACAATTTACTTGCAATTGTTACAAGACACTTTCAATACTTGTTTAAATTGTTCACTGCATTCCATTTAAAACGAGCCACACTGAAAAACTTTTGGTACAATGATTTGCAGGAAAGATAAAAAAATACGTCAACCATAGTATACAGAAGGACACATTTTGACATATTCACATTTGATCTAACTTTCTCTATTTCACGGCCAAATCATGTCACCATTTTTTAATGGTGATGAACAGCTTTCAACAAAGTAGAATTCATTATGGTCTGAAGCTCATAGTTTTGAAGTTGAAATTATTTGAGTTGTAAACGAGCCACCCTGAATGAACTGTGCAATCTGTTACCTTGGTTTTATAGGTGTTTTTGTGAAGTATACTTCAAAATGTCTTATTTTGCCTAGCTATTTGTACTGCAGTCTTAGAGCACGTTGGACTAATGGAAAATTCGCAAGGTTATGTGTGTTTTCTAAGTTGTCCATGAAAATATCTGCTAACAAGGAACTCAACGGTCACCCCTTCGGGGTGCCTGAATTTTGCAGGTAAAAGTTTCCACTGCATTTGAGGTTGTATAGTTCCTCGGTGTATATGGATTTGTATTCTGTTTATTCATAATGTCTTTCAGCAGAGGCAGGCATTCACTTGTTAGAACATTCGGAAATATTTGTATGAAGGTGACTGACAATGTGTCATGATGAATTTCATTAGTTCGAACAGTTGTCTAATACAAAAAATGATTTGAAATGCCTAAAAGAACCAATACAAATGAAAAATTAAAAAATAACTGAAAACAACAATAACATTAAGCAAAAAAATACTCTGAAATGAAATCACAGTGAAATAAAGTACAAGTAAAAAATAGAGCAATCGAAGAAAAAATAAAAAATTAAGAGATTCCGAGCCAAGTTACTTTACAGTTTATTAGTTTCGATTGTAAGTATTCACAATCGTCCGAAAGACGTGAAGTAACTTGACTTGAAATTTCTTAATTTATTTAAAATTTTTTGTTCAAATGTTCTATTTTTACTTGTATTTCATTTCACTGTAATTTTCGCCTTAATATAATTGTTATCTTATTAATTTTTCATTTGTATTGGTTCTTTCAGGGATTTCAAATCATGTTATATATTAGACAATGGAAGTCCGAACTAATGAAATTTGGAAACATATTTTTCACATCAAAGGACACAAATTCAGTGTTATTAGTGTTGTTGATATTATTCAGCTCATTGGCTAGATATACGGAATTTATAACGGTGTTTGCTGGTGTAAATTTTGTTAGCTCTCTGAACTTGTATTTCAAGAATTTTGACAACTCGCTGCAGGTTGGGGATTGATACAGGTTGTTTTCTTAATATCTCTGTGTGTGGGAAACAGCATTTTGGATTCTTGTGTTGACTTCATTGGTGAATCATTTTGTGTAAGGTTTTTCTTCAAGAGGGTAATGTCTTATGTGTCCACAGTTTTCTGTATTTTTGAATCGTACTCCAATTCATCTTCGCATACAATACTGTTACTTTTGCCTGCCTTTGTGAAAATCAGTTGGTCGTTATTCCTCTTCTATTTAATATCCTCTACTATTTCCTAAACTTAGCTGAAACTTGATGATGGTATATTTTACACATAATGTCAGCCAATCTGTGTCTATGGCGAGTTGGGTTTCTTATTATACTGAAGTCGTTCGTGATAATCCCTTCGGTTTGAACTCTATGATTTCTTTCTTGTCGTTGCTGCTTGGGGAAGTGACCTTGGGTCCTTTCTCTAAAATTCTTATCTC
Source organism: Leptinotarsa texana (assembly GCA_015342105.1). Classification (NCBI taxonomy): domain Eukaryota; kingdom Metazoa; phylum Arthropoda; class Insecta; order Coleoptera; family Chrysomelidae; genus Leptinotarsa; species Leptinotarsa texana. The sequence continues at coordinate 8,478 of WOGN01009418.1, read as the reverse complement.
TATCTCTTCCTGCTTGAATTTCGTATTAGACCGGTTGACAAATCTCGAGTAGAATTAGTAATCTGAAGAGTAAGTTTCTTCATCCCTTGAGGTAGTTTTTTGTATTCAACTAGGTTAGATATCTTTTATCAAGTGTTCAATTTCGAATAGTTCACACATACTTCTTCTGCTTTTTTAGATTCTAGACAGTCAAATTCTACAATATGGAGAATGTATCTCAATTCGTCCTGTTTAGGTGTAATTTAAAGTTATCTCGTGCTCTATACGAGCGGCTAATATATTCTTTTAACCACATATTTTTAATTATTCATTGGATTCTCAGTATGGTGGTTTGATTTTGGATGGAGAATTTGAATTTCATATTGTTTGTTTGATTTGTAGTTTAGCATATTCTCTGTTCAACATCAGGTTTAGTGCCACTTTCTTGTACTTTATTTGCGCTCTGCGGTATAGTGTTATTAGAGTCTCATCATACTGAATATAAAATGAAAAACAAACTTTTGTCTAATTTCTACTAAGTTCATTATTTGTTACGACCGTACACTGTGGACGAATTAGGCGTTACCTCACTGAAGATCCCACAAAATCATTCACCAATGAAGTTAAGAAGTCCTTAGAAGAATCAAAAATGCTGTTTCTCACAACCCTACATTGACGATCCAACCTGAAAGTTGTCAAACTTCTTGAATTCCAAGTTCAGAGAACTAACAAAATTTACAGCAGCAAACACTGTTATAAATTCCATAGACCTAGCCAATGAGTTGACAATATCAACAATATCAATAACATTTTTGGAAAAGAAAGTTTTTGGTTTTCTACTACTCCATCTTGATACAAAAAAAGAAGGATGAGGATATCTTCCAAAGAAAGGAAGGAAGTAAATCTATACATGAATGTGTAGATCATGCAAAGAAGTAACTTTCAGAGACAAACTGATAGAATACTAATAACATTAAATTGGTATCCTTTGATGAGAAAAACATTGTTTCCAATTGTTCGAACAAACGAATGCCTGCCAATGGGGTGACTGTTGAATCCTTTGTTAGCAGATATTTTCATGGACAACTTAGAAAACACACATATCTTAATGAATGGATTCTGGATTTCCTTAACACTCCCCACGACAAGATAAAGGAAAAACACTTTCACGTACTGTACAATACCTATGAAGTCTTTTAGTCCATTATCACATAAATTAACGACAATGAGATCAATGATACATAAATCATTCATGATTCCGTTTCAGAGGAGACTTTTCAGAAAGAAGTGAAGATCTTAAAATAAAGTAAAGAAAGAAAGAAAAACAGATATTTTTAACCATATTCCCGTCATATTCCCAATAAAAACCAAAAATTTATCAAAAACGAACTATGCCTAAATCATGAAGAATCTAAAGAAGCTGAGAAATATGCTAGTATAAGCTATTCGGAAAATCTCTCCGAAAACACAAAGAACTGTTTTTCAGAATTCAACATAATTACACATACATTCACATACATCATTTATTTATATTGAAAGGGTTATATTTTTAAGAGTGACTAATTTTTGTGAAAGAAAGTTTTTGGCTTTTTACCGATCCATTTTGATACAAAAATGTGGGAATCTTCCAAATAAAGGAAGGAAGTAATCAATTCTAAAATAAGATTCCCACATTTTTTTGTATCAAGATGAAGTAGTAAATAGCCAAAAACTTTCTTACATCATTAACTTAAAGAATAATTCAGGAAACATGTTATTCGACGCAAAACCCTAAAGGGATAAGTGGAAAAAATCAGGCATATAGGGACTAGAATGTGGTGAATGTCCAGCAGCTTATATAGGCCAGACAGGCAGAAATTTCAACATGAGATGCTGAGAGTGTGTATTATCGGATTGAAAATCAATTATGTATAGCCATCTACGAAAAAAAAACTGCACAATAAATAAAGGAAACATGCAATAAAAGAATGAATATGAAATTATTGAAAGTATTGGAAACAAATAACTTGTACAAAAACCCCAATTTCAAAACGCTTAATGATCAACTATTGAATTTGTGATTCAGAGGATCCATTCAACAGTTAGTAATTTTAATATATTATAGAAGATAATTAGTTATTTTTGGACTGATTACTCAGGTAACATTTTACCTATTACAGATACCTGTGCATATTTAAGTACGTGTCTTGACTTGACTTGGAAATGGTCTAATAAACCGAATCCGGTCTTAACAAATAATAAACTTGAAACTTCTTCAATGCTGATATATGTAAAAATTGAAAGTTCACACAGATTACATTGACATCCTTCAACTGAAATTTTTTTATGAAAATATTGTATATTTTGGATTACTATTGAAATATTTGTCACTCCTAGCTTTTCTATACTGATATAAAAAACCAGCCGGAAAGCAACTACTCTGGTATCACAATTGATATTGAATTATATCTAATGGATGTCTGAACAAGTTTTCAAAATCCTCACAGTTGCTCTTTGGTATACAGTAACAGTAACTTGCTAAAATCAAATTAATTATTAGCTGCAGGATGACCTCGGAGTATTACTCACTCCCAAATGCAGTAAAGATTAAACCAAGATATTATTATGATGTGATATTTCGATTGATATCATCAAATTGTTACCGCTATATTTGTAAACTTCGTCAGTCTGGAGAAGTCCAACTTCAAGTAGAAGGAACGAATACACCAAAACATTCGAAAAATTATTTTAAGCTTTTATACATAGTGTGATTTGGGATTCGATAAATACTTTCCAAAATTGATAACTTTGCTGGTTCACACCAAATATTTATTTCCTCAGGGTATTACATATGCATTTGATAAAAAGGCAAGATTTCAAAAAGAGTTTAGATTTTTAAAAGTTTACAATCCTTTTAAGGAAAACTTTGAAACCAGATCCATCAACATATCTGAACTCAAGTCCATGTGATTGCTTTGGTACTCAGATGTCTAAAGTGATGTCTTTTTTACTCACTTGAAAGTCACCAACCATACCTGAACCACATCAGCTACCAACTATGATATAAAATTCACAATGGAAGTCGATAAAAAAATATCTTTCATTCTGGAAGCCTTCAACACAAAAGTGCAACTATTTTCTCTCGCAAATTGTTACTTATTTTCTTTTCGGTAATCTCATTTTATGAGTAATACCAACTTTTTATGCACCCAGAGGATGAAAATATTTTGTCAGAAAGAAGTTTTATTTCTGGTAGACTCGACCTACAAATATTTTCACCAACCTGCAAAGTCAGTGCATTTGCTAACCTGGAACTCTCCGGAATAGTCACATTACTTAATTATCAAACCTAAGGGCAACCAACTGCGACAAAGTGGCATTATCAGACAATGTAGAGTTCCTGATAACTGGGATGAAAAAACGAGGAGCAAAACAAAAAATAAGATAGAAAGAAAACTGAATCAACTTGTATTTCAGGCAGAAGGCTATAAAATCCGAGGTAAACAAGAAAGTCATCGATGTGAAACCCAAAAAATTAATTTTTCAGCCACAAGTTTTCTGCTAAAATCTTAAAATCCTCTTCCAGGTACAACTTTTCATTTCATCTCAACCGATAATTTTTTTTGAATCACGGATCACGACTTCGAAAACCATTTTCAAAGTTTTTGTCAAAATTGTTGATACTGCCAATGTTATTCTTGGCGTTTTTGTGGAATCTATAAGTACTCACTTCTGAAGATTTCAGCCCCCAAAATGTTCACATACGTTTTTGTACGACTTCTCAACATTTTATTGGTCGGAAAAATCATTAAATAAGGTAGCAAATTTTTCTACTGATAAATACTTAAATTTCACACAGTGAACTGGAGAGCTTGTCCTTTCTACTCGTGATCTAAGTTCTCCATGAATTTTTTTCTTTCAGATTTTGAGTGAAAATCAACCAAAATATTGACAAATCAATTCTGGTTATTCTACTGGAATGAATCCGAATGAATCCATCAGAAAAATGGGATGCTCCATTTTCAAAGTAAGTTCTTCGTGGGTATCGACGTCCTTCCAACAACTTTCCTGTTCAACCCTTACTAATCGTTACATCAGTTTCAAGTACCATAATCATCCTGCATAATTGAATTATGTTTCCAAAAATCTCAAATGCAGAATTTTCAGGTTTTTTCAGATAAAAAATTAAAGGAACTTGAATCCGCCTTTTCCAAAAAGACTATTTTCACTCCCAAATTCAAAACTACGTGACTTAATACTCGTTTCTTTCGCAATGTAACAAAAATAATATGCGTCATAGCTATATGAGACCTATGGAAAATATTTCAATCTTTTGAACATATGTATATGTACGTAAGTGTGATGTATTGGTGGTCAGCTATAAACATTAATAAATGAAGCTAGAAATAAATGTGGATACGTATATTGGGCAGTGTTATTTCAACCATAATAATCTATTCTGTACTGTTTACATTTCATATTGTAATGACGAAAGACTAGACAACTTACTTCAAACCGTGAGAAAAGTTGGAAAGGAAAGCGAGTAAGAGAAAGGAGCCATCTGTAGAATTTCAAACAATCGAAACATACAAGGTGGGCTAGTAGACGTTCAAAAAAAATCGCTAGAACTATTCGAATTTTATTTTGAGGAAGAAACAATCCAAACATATTTTCAACTTTGTCGCTTTCAACTCTTTGCTAGAATGCGATCCAAACCTTAAATCTTCAATAGGATTAGGGGTCAAGTTATGCCTCGTTTAAAAATTCATCGACTTCTAGTTTCAATGTTATCTACTTTTTCGATTTGTTGCAGTGGATATGTTATATAATAATGACAATGAATATGAAGAATAATATATAATTCAAGCCAAGTAGAATTCTGTACTTTTTCCATGACTTATAACAGAAATAATGTTTTAACAATTAGTAACCTGATAAAGCTCAATCATATCCTATCAAGACCTCCGGAAGACTAACGGAGACAACAAGGCAGACCTGGATATCAGTCTAGACTGGATGGGCTTTGAAATAAAGGACTCAACAGACCTATAGTTGGCAGCATTTGTTAAGAGATCTAATAGGAATATTCTCTGATGAATGAAATGAAGATCCGGCATGAACGAGATAACAAATTAGAGAAGCTTCAAAAAATGCAAGGAAATCAGGGGCTATGGAATCAACACAAAAGGTCCCAAACTGAATACAACAATGCCCTAAGAAAGACTCAAGGAAGAGGCAATACGAGAAGGTCAAACGAATCCGAGTGTGTGCCAGATTCTACAAGATACTCTCGAGAAACCTCAAACCTCGCTATGAGAACAACTACCGGGAAGTACATAAAAACAGAATAAGGGAGTCACTCCGGATGCACTTCCCTGGTTCAGAAATGACAAATCCAAGTCGGCAAGCTCAGAACTAAAGGTCTCCAAATGGGTGTCCAGAGAGAATTGGCTGGCGTCAAAGAAAGTGATAGACTTGGAAAATATCAAATGGGCTGTAAACCAGTTTCAATCACATTATCTCCGGGACCAGATGGCATTTATTCAGCAAAGCTGCAAAAAGGGCCGGAACTTCTTCTTCAAAGAAGGAAATCTAGCTTAAAGATACATACTCAAAATATGGAAACTGTTAAGGGCCACCTTCATACCAAAACTTAGAAAAATTGGACGGGATTCGACGACGGCCTTAAGAACAGTCAGTCTCATGTGTTTTACATTGAAAACATTCGAAACACTATTTGACATATCTCTGGCTAATAAGCAACTGCATGGGTTATCCATGCAGTTGCATACATACCTGCATACAGGTCTGGTGGCTTAATGCCGCGTCATGAAAATAGCAGAATATGCTTTCGAAAACTAGCAAGTACTTTCAGCTGCTTTCTTGAAAGAAACAGTGGGGGAACAAGTTGCAAGTGGCTATCCTCAGGGGGGAGTTCTGTTCCGACTGCTATAGCATCTTGTGATGTACGAGTTACTACGTCTTCTATACCATAATAGACACGGAATAGATATGATATACCTTGGAGTTATACTAGAACCCAGGCTGACCTGGAACCAACATCTAGAAAGAGTAAAAAAAAAGACGGAGGTAGCACTGAAAGTAGCCAGACGCTCCTATGAAAAGATATGGTGGCTGAAATGATGTATTTGTTCTATACCATGCTGGTTGTAAACTAAGGGTGCAAAGCCTTGCATGTTTGGTAGATATTCATGAACAGATCGGGAAGCAAGATTGGGCCAATTCAGATTGGAAAACTCACCGGCATACATGTAATCGACAAAACAGAAATCTATACTTATAAATGCGAAAGTCACTCACTTAACACCCACTCATTCATTCCTGTTTCTCCGTACTGGTATGCTTTAGAAAGCTGAAATTTGGTATATATGTGCTCCTTAAGTCTCAAATATTCCAACTGGGATGCTCTCCGTGGGGGTAAAAGGGGTCCTTTTTCATAAAATTACCTTTCCATTACTGTTTCTCCGTACTACTATATTTTCGGAGGCTGAAATTTTGTATGTAGATTCGTTTAATATTGTAGGTGTGCAATATGATAAGATTTTCAAATATTCCAACTGGGAAAAGGCGCGTTCATAAAATAAAGTTACCTTTTTATCACTGTTTCTCCGTACCGATATATTTTCAGAAACTGAAATATTGTATAAGTTCGTTTTATATTTTAGATGCCCAAAATGAAAGGATTTTTGATTATTTCAACTGGAATGTCAATCGCGCGGAAAAAAGGCACGCCCTTAAAACAAAAGTATGTTTTCATCACTGTTTCTTCATGGCCTCAAATTTCCGGCGATTGAATTTATATTCAGTATCAGCATTGCACCCGTGCGGAGCCGGGCAGGTCGCTAGTTTCAGAATGTGTAGAGGAAGAATCATTTTACATGTTCTCGGACCACATGTCGCCGAAATGCAAAAACACCTGGTATACAGAAGGTTCTAAAACCGAGCATGGGTCGGGAGCTGGAATAAACTGTGCGGGAAGAAATATTCATTTCAGTTGACCGCTTGGTTAGTAGACATACTATATGGACAAAATGGATTGAGTTAGATGTTAAGATTATTATTTGTGATTTATTTTTCATGATTATTGATAATGAAACTGGTTTAATCAAAGGTTTGTAATAAAATAAAAAACAATACTGTATGTTGTTTTGTCCGCACTTTCCCTTACCGTTTGTCCCAGACCAATATAATCTGACCAACTTTTCGGAAGGCTCCGACAGACTTCATCATAAAATGCTGCCCAACAGCTTTTGGCTTATCCATTGATTTAATTCATCTTTTCAAATCATTTTTACAAAATTATTTGCAGTATAGCCATCTCAATAGCTTCAAGTCCGTTGAAAACTTAACCACCTCCTATGTACCGCAAGGGTCAAATCTGGAACCTTAACTATTCAATATTTTCATTAATGATGTGAGCTTTCCTTTATATGCAGATAACTTGAAACTCTTGCGTTACACATTCGTTACACGTCCTAAGAATTGCGAATTGCCTAAAACTTAAATCGTGTTGCCACATGGTGCCATACAAATAATACATCTCCTAACATCTCCTAACGTCAATCAGAAGCACTTTTCGAAATATATGTCTTTTAAAGTTGACGGTACTTATTCTACTGTAGGCACACACCCCACAAGGAGTTTCGGGTTCTTCCACACATCTATTCTCAACTACTTTTTGTCTTCCCAAGGTATTTTTCACAAATGCTAGTACTTTTTATATAAGTACCCCACAAACAAATGTTTTGAAAAAATTCCCTTTATACTCTATGTGCGAACCAGCAATTGTGTCAATCGTTTAATTTCACATACCAAAATACATTTCTTGATAACTGACAACAGTTTAAATAGAGCCATGAAGATGATAGCACGTCCTGCCATCGAAAGCGCTCGCAAATAGTAAATAAAAGTTATTAAAGCTTCAAATCCTTTTTGTGAACAAGTTTAATATTGAAATACTAGAAATGAAGAAAAACTAGTTGCATCAATCAAAAAAATATATAAGCTTATTCGACTGGTTTATATGAGACCACTCGTAATCTTTCTTTAAGAATCACTTCACATAAAAGTGACTGGAAACTCAACAAACGTTCTTGTGGACTGGCTGAACATATTATCTCTTCAGATTATGTTATGGATTATGAAAATACAAAAATTTTAGCAGTTGAAAATAACAAAGTCAAAAGGCTATTTCTGGAAATGGTTCACTTAAGTAAAAATAATAATAACCAAAACAAAAATCATAAATACAAAATTCAAGTCAAATTCACAATTATATTTTAACTTTTGATCTATAAAATTAAACAATTTGGTGCTGTGACAAAATTTTCAACGTCACATTTGCATTTGACTTTTTGGCTATTTTATGTTTGGATTTATATGCCTTTTTATATTTAAAACAAACTTGTCTTTTGCAATAATTTCATATAAATAAATAAATAAATGAATATCTATATATATATATATATATATATATATATATATATATATATTTTTGTG
>WOGN01009417.1:0-10832 GCA_015342105.1 Leptinotarsa texana | reverse complement strand
AAAAACCAAATTGTTTTTATAATAAAAAATAAAGTTCGCATTGCTTCGTGCAAGATCACTGCCCCCCCCTGACGAAGCTCCTGTCAACCACAGGATGAGCGTTGGTCATATGCGCTTAATACTCACTCATTCATCAGTGTTTCTCTGTACTGGTACGTCCTAGGAATATAACATTTGGTATATAGGTACTTCTTAGTTCTTAGATGAGCACTAAAAAATGATTTTCAAATATTCCAACTGGGCCTCCCCCCTGGGGATAAGAGGGACGCGTTTATATATGGAAATTACATTTTCATTAATGTTTCTCAAGGTCGGTATTTTTAGGAGGCTGAAATTTTGTATGTAGGTTCGTTTTATGTTGCAAATGTGCGATAAGAAAGGATTTTTAAATATTCTTACTGGGACGCCAGCCACGGGGAAAGGGCGCGTTCATGAAATAAAGTTAACTTTTCATCACTGTTTCTCCATGCCCCTAAATTCTCATTAGGTGAATTTATATTTAGTATCAGCATTGCACCCGTACGGAGCCGGGATAGGTCACTAGTTATATATATATATATATATATATATATAATATTTCGTTTATATAGGTGAGTGGGGAATTAGAGATTCAAATAACATGGTGATAATTGAAAATACTTCTGAATACTACTTACTGACATGTATATATACAATCGATCGCTTCAAAAACACTTCACTAACTTTCTTCGAAAGCTTCTGATAATTTATTTTCCATTATTCTCTATTTCGCTATCACTGTCTCCATTTAATCACCAATGAATTTATTTCCACTATTAATATGGAAGTATCCAATCTCCATATAGTCTATTATGCTTTTTCTGATACTCTCAAATTGATTGCATGTATTTTTCACGCATGAGTTTAGTATTATTAGACTGATATGAGCGAAGTGCCCTTCAGCTTCAAGCACTCACTTAATAAACGGCTACATCAAGTGGTTCTAGTATTTAACGTATACTTATTGAGACACCAGTAACTTTTAAATCATACGCCTTCGGAAAATGCAGTGAATAATTAAAAATATATCTAATGACAAATAATTTATATTTGGAATTTGAATGAACAATTATATATTCTTGGTGAGGTTAGGTTAGTTTAGGTTCAAAGTGAGTGGGTCTATTCGACCCTCCACCGCAACCCACAAGGGTTAATTGTGGCTCTCACCTATTCACACAACTTCTTACCGAAGCCGGTTAGTTTGTATGGTGAGTGGTATTTCAGGTCAGATGGTAAGAGTACCGATCTCCCAAATTTTAAAAACCTGATTCGGTCCCCACCAGGCAGGCACAAAGTATATGCTCTGCTGTTTCTTCGTTAATGAGGTAGTAGGATAGTCAAGATGCAAGATTCCCACCTTGATACCCGCGACAACCTTCCCATATGAGAGTTTTTGCACGTCAGCTACACCTGATGATGCCTTAGATTCACCCGTACAGGGCTTTTTCGCCTCTGGTTTTGGTGAATCATCACTAGAGCGCAAACATTTCCTAACCTGTTCATGGGGGGGTTTGTTCCACCACCTGAGACAGATTCTGCGTACGCCGCTCAAGAATTTTGTGCAAGGCGGTTTTATAAAGTATCCCGCTCTTGAGGAGACGACTCATTCATTTCCTAGCTGCACCACCAAACCTTTTTTGTAGGTTCAGTTATTGGATCATGAGTTGGAAAGCTGAGAAGCTCTCGCTCCTAATCTAAATTCACATGGAGGTCAGTTGGGGTCGTAAGCTCCAAATCTATCTCCACTGTAAACTCAGCGTCAGAAAGAATGTTTAAGTTTACTCTGTTCATAAAAGTCACACGAGTAGCTAGGGAAAGAATGTCAATCACGGCAGATCTCCGCATTACCGTGACAAGGCGATGCTACGACGAGAGGGCGCCCGGTATCTCATTCATCCTCTCGGCACGGATACACACACTTTAGGATTAAGCCATCGTTGGAGTTCCATTCAGTTAGGGAATAACAGAACCACAAGTGATTCTGTCATTCCCGTATCCAGCGGGGCTACGTGAAAGCAAGCATCCGATGGCCGGTTTGCACAACCCCCACTTCTCAAGCCAATGCACTCTACAAAAACGCATGCACAGTGGTTCAGGCAGGGCAAGATGAACAAGGACAGCCAACCCGCAATTCTTCTTGGTGAGACGTACCAGACATAAAAACGATGAAACAGTTGATGGCTATAGGCAGCATTTACAAAGTTTTAGATCCAATAAAAGCCGTGGAACTGTTAAATCGGCTATAATGAACCTAAATGGATGCTCCCTCGGTGCATCAAACTAAATAGATCAAAATGCATGCAAAGTTGCTATTGAGCAAATACTTTGGTATATAAGAATTTAAGACAAACTAAAATCAAATTACCAAATTCTGGATTTTCACTCATTCCGAAACTGATCAAACTTGGTGTCATGGGATATAATCCTTGACCAAGCATTCCACTGTAGTATTTATTCTTCAGAGCAGATTATATTTTATCGATTCTGAATATTAAACTGAACTATTAACAGACAATGAATTTATAAATGGTCTAATGCATACTATTTTCCAATAAAATCATCATTGTTGATTCCTCATTATGAAATATCGTCTGCCTATGTACGAGTGAAATCGGATTGTCTAACAGTCTAATTATTGAGTCACATCACAGAAACTGAGAATATAGTCTGATCATATGGCAATTATTCTAAATTCCCAAATGAATGATTAAGTTAAACTCGGAAGATGATAATGCTATATGTTTACAATGGTGTGTTCATAATGTTTTTATAACATTGATCTGGTGTCAACTCAAATGGAAAAACCTCAATCTTAAATTCAACAATTTTACCAAATGTTTCCAACGGATGTCGTCGTTTCTTACGACGTTTTGTTCTACTCTCGACTTCGCCTTTTATTAGTTTTCTACTTTCAGACAATAGAAATCTGAATGTCGAAAATTCACAAGAACCGATTAAAATAAAACCGTTTTTCTACTTATTGAATAATGACATTTTTTCAAATCAATCAAGTAATTCAAGTCAAATAATTCCACTCCTGAGGAAGATAAAGTCGTGTAAATTAGACTTGCTTTCTCCTTTTCATTGAATTCCTCAATTTCTGTTAACCCGAAATATTTCATTTATTCTGTAGTTATAATACACGTTCCATGTCAGTTCCAGATTCAGAAACGACTCGTATTGCAAGCATGTTGAAAACATGCCTTCACTGTGGTCCTTTTTTAATGAGAGAACGAATGCAAGCAATACCGGAAGTTAAACTGACGGAACAAATGGGTAACATTTCTATACAGAGAGGGTAGTTTCAGCTTCCGACAAACTAGAGACAGAAATGGGCGCAGTTGTATTTTAAGGTCGTTTATAAATAGACTCATTGTTAATTATTGGACGAGGATGACACGTTTATTGTTTTCAAGTGTGAAATGCTCTCACAATGCTAGAAACATTATTTAATGTTCATTTGTAAAGAGATACAAAGAAATAGAGTTGACTTAATCTTTATCAAATCAGTTTTCCGTTAATCAACTTCCGCCTTCCTGAATATCCCCAATTCTCAGGAGTCGAAATTTATACGAGCTTAACGAGGTGTTACCTTTCAATGTGTGATTCTTAATGATCGATTAAATGAGTAGAACGAGCCACTTAACCAACCGGCTATCGTCTCGTGTTTCTCATAGGCTGGTTTTTCCTATTCCATTAATATGATATACCGGAATTAATCGGCAGATAAAGTAATAGAATTGTGTTCTCTGTTATTATGTCTGATTCAATTACATTTCTTCACCTGGTTTCTGGTTTCATGGGTATATATCCCTGGATTCCAGAAAACCTTTGAACTTATCGGAGCGTCCGATTTTGATATATTGGCTCCGCTCTGTATATTCATTTGAAATTCATAAATTTCGAGTATATAGGCAAAATAGAAATGTTACCGACAAGTTGGATAAAATGGTATCGTCTTAATCGCGTATTCGTATATTCAGATTGCTTGCATTAAAGGTTAGATTCCTTTTCGACAAGATACTTTTCAAAAATTGAAAGTTCCAGTCTTTAGAAGTTCCTAACTGAATATTTATCGGTAAATTCGGTAAATTTTCCTTATTATTAGATTAACTTGAAGAATTTTTCGATTCCATGTTAGTGAAAACCCATAACTCCCAATAATACATCCCCAACAACATCCAGCGAATATTTCACCTTTCTAGAGAAAACTGATGACTTAGCATTAAATTCTACTTGGTTACAATTTCACCAAGTCGAAATTTTCTGCTGATCTTCATTGATATTTAACTTGGTAGCTGATATTCGATAATCTAAATGAAACGAAGGCAAGGGTGTTAGCGGCAGATAAGTTGAAATGATTGAATTTTTAATTCAGCAAAACATTTTTGATTAATGTTGATGTGATATATTCTTTTCACTTCATCAGGAATGTACTAATTCAATTGGATATGTTTTTCAACAAAAAATTATCATGTAAAGATAATTTTACTCTGCTACGAAATAAGTAAGGAATCTCACACCGATTTAATTATGAATCCAGCCCCTCTTACCACTGTTTGTCGTGTTTATTCTAATTTTATATGTCCACACTATGCCCCATACCAAAAGCGTTTTCTGGCGCTTACATATTCAAAACGTTTTCGTCTATGATTCAAATACATTCATTCTGGCGTTGAAACAATGACGTCATATCAACTATGATTTGAAACTCGTGATGGTTCAAAACTAGCGTGAGGTCGGTTTTGAAACGGAATTTGACGTTACGTCAGTTGTCAGTTTCTGCTTTATTTTGATCGTTATAGTATATAAAGTGCTGGAAACTTTTTATCAAATATGTTCTAAGGATGTTCAAAATGAATCTGGGAAATTATTGTATTCTCAATTCCGATTCCAATTGTAATTAGACAAAATTGAAAAGTTCGTTTTTATTATTGAATTTGACATCTGACACAAACTGAATCATTCCGTTCTGTCGAATCTTATTATTAATGACGTTTTTAAATATAAGCTCGAATACGATTAAACTCCAGAAAACACCTCAACTAATCCACCTACCTGTTTCTACAATTTGCTTTTACAAATTGTGGAGGTGCTTAGTAAAAAAATAGAAAAATATGTAATTTCGAATTCATTTTAAAGAAGATGAGGTAATGGAACGGCATGAAAACAATTGTTTCTTTTATAAATCCTGTTACCCAACAGAATTGTTACGAACAGAACTGTAACTTATTTATGAAAAAATGAATTATGAATCTTCTGAAGATAATTGTTTTCTAACTTTTCTATTCATGTATAAAAGTGCGGAGTTTCTAAGAAAAAAAAAACCGAATAGAACATTTTAAATACAAATCGAAAAAAATCTATCCGAAGCAATTGCTCTCCATTATGTAAACTGAATTTATTCAAACATTACATTCAATTTCAAGATTTATGGCAAAGTGAAACAGCCTGTTTACTGAAACTGAATATTTTGAATTTTGAACTGAGTCATGAATCGGTGTTAAAGTGTAGAATCCTCGCGACTTCAACTCTTCAGAAAAAATTTATGTACTTTTCATTCAGCAAAATTGTAGTCTTCGAAAACAAGTGTTCATCGAACATAAGGTCAATCTCATGCAATCATATTTTCATCCGTTAATAAATTCTTGAAAAGGCAAAATGTCAATTCATCGAATTTGAATCACTTTCTTTGTGCGCATGCAACAGAAACAGTTGTTTTTCATACTGTTTTTAGTAAACAAAAATGTTGAATTATTTTAGTACAAATGATAAACAATAAGGAATATTGAACCACATTGGTATAGAACTGTCAGAAAATTAACAATACAACTGTATTATTATGGATCTTGTAAAAGTGATACTATATAATTTTTTCATATTTAATGGAATACATATTATCAATTGCATTCTTTTAAAAAAACTACAAAAACAAGCCATGGACCAGGTCTACTCAGATTAGAAAAACGAGGAAGTCCGTTATAGGACATTATCATATTTTGGTTAGCCCAGCAATAATATCGCTCGTTTTTTGAAAAAAAGAATGATTGGACGTGGCTTGCAGAACAGATAACAGTTTAAGCGAATTCATTAAAAACAATAAAGACACAACTTCAGAGTGTCGGATAGATCAGACGTATATAACTTGACTTGTGGCTCTTGCCGAAAACATTATATTGGCTAAACAGGAAGAACTTTTTCCCAAAGAATTGAATAGCATAGAAGTAGTTTCTTGAACGATCAATTCCACATTTGCAAACCATCTTTCAGCAGAAGGGCATGAGTTCAATCACGAATATGGCGTGTTACATTCAGAAGAGAAAAGTTTGAAACTCAATCTTCCAGAATGTTTAGAAAACAATAGATTCAAGAATTCGGGTAATTCACTGAATGATCAATTAGAATTTGATAACTCCCCGTTACTTAATGTTTTTTCAAATGAGGTAACTGGTATATGAGCTCGGTCTTTTCAGTCATTACAAACTCAGGTACAGATTTTTACATCAATTGGTTAGGTAAAACTTAGGTACTTGAAATTTGGGTACTTCAAATAGTAAAAATGAATATAAACTATTGTAACGAATCTGAAGCCGCCCCTGACCGGTTGAATTGATACGCCAGCCGACTCATCGAACAAACACATGACCTCACCTCGAAAGAATGCAGTCTGAAACCGCCGGTAAAATTCTATACTAGTACCGAACCGTCTACAGAATTCTCGAAAGTACTTTTACCTATATAAGCCCGTCTTCCTGACCCAAGAGGGCAGTTTAAAAAGTGAATTGAGCCGCTAAAGAAGAAATTGGAATAATGGAAATAAATTTAAACCGTTAGTTGCTAAGTGTTGTAATAAATAAATTGGTTTGTGATTATTGAAATATTATTGGAAATGAATTTGTTCAAGCCAATTAATTCATTAGTTCATCACAGTTTCGAATAAGTAAATTTAGTCAGTAAATACACGTCTGAAGAAGCTATTGTATAGTTGAAACACGTTTAGCGTTTTTGTAAAACTGTTCAGTGAAATCTCACAGTGGAAATCTCCGAAACCATATTTTGAATATCGAAGAGCGTAATTAAATCGTCAAGTAGAAATAGTTATGATTGAAAAACAGATTGAAATATTATGGGCGAAGTAACAGAGATATTCCATCGATCAATGATATGATGATGTTACGAAAGGTATTCATATTTGCTGAACATTTGGAATAATTAGTTACTTGAATTTGAGTTATGTTCCGGCTTCTATTTTCTTTCTTCAAAATGTTCACCCATTCATGGACTGTGTCTGGTATTGAATTATAAATTATGTTTGGGCTTTGATTTCCAACTAGTTGCCTTACAACAAAAACTGCAGTGAAAAAAAGAACGAATCTTGTCGGCAGCCGATGTCGAAGCTTTGCTCTGCAACTGACCGACTTGAGGGACGTTAATTTTTGATATTCGAGAATTGAGTTCTCTATCGATACCACATATCTCTCCTTCATAAGGGGATATGTCATCGAGCTTACTTACTTCGACCTTTGTTAATACTACGACAGAAAACTTACCCCTTGAAAAATTTTACTCATTTCGTTCATCAAATATATTTTTTAATACCTGAGGAAAATTAAATATATAAATTTGAAGCGAAGTACATTTGCCAAGGATTTTTTTAATGACACCCAATCCCGTAATCTTGTTTCCTGTACTAGGTGGTACAGGTCCCTTGCTTTATGTATGCCATATTCATATGAGCATAATTTGAGTTGCTAAGGAAATTTAAGTAATATGTTTCTACTGGTTTCATCGCGATAAATTGATTTAAAAATAACTAACCTCCAAAATGTGTATGATGAATCGTGAACTTAGACGCATTTTCCCATATATTCAGTCCGATTTGTGTAAATAAGCAGAATACTAAATTTAGAACATTGGCAATTCATTAGATGTTTCAGGACTAGAGGCGCAAATATAAATGCGAATGGAATTTGAGATACGTTTAATGGAATGATTTCCTTAACCTTTTTACCCTCTGGGTGGGATTAGGTTCATTTCAGCTATTTTAGTTGACCTTTTTTTATTGTCATTTCCTCTTCACACTTTTCTATTTTTCTGTATTGGAGTGCTACTTCGATTTTGAATAAAATTAGTAGCTCATTGTTTGTGGGTGACAAGTTTTAATAAAGCAACATTGTAGAATCCTACATTCTTCTAAACGAGAGTAGCTTTTCCTGATTTATTCAAATGGAAATTTGAGTATAGGGATAACTCCTTGAAAAGGATTTTCGATACCTCTCCATCATTGTTTTGCTTTCGAAATTCGGCCTTCTCGTTCAGAAAATATAGTGCTCTGAAAAATGCATAATGCAAAACTTAAATCGGTTTGATCTAAATGTTGAAGATACCTTTTTACTAATTATTTTTTACAATATCTGCCGTTCCGGACGTTTGCTTGCCTCAAATAGGCATAGTTTTTCTGTGTTCAAAAATAAAGTTATAACCATTTGAATTTATCAGTTACGTGGTGTTCAATCCCAGAGAAGGTTAAAATAACCGAACTTTATTTCAGAAATTGTGTTGCCGAGTTGATTAACCAACGGCTTCTTGAGTAATATATTTTTGGGAGAAGTGTTGATGACAAAATTTCGGGAAACTGTGTCGGTTTTGAACAAAAAGAGGCTAGAAATCCAATAGTTAATGGAACTGTAAATAATAATATTAGGGCAAATTGCAATGGAGAATACACTTAAAAAAAATTTTGACCACTACAACGGGATTGTCGGTAAAACTGAAGTGTCTGGCAAATATTAAAAAAAATGTAACTTTCATCCCTATAAGGTACGATAAGTGGAAGAACTGAATGAAGACGACTAGTGGTTGAAAATGGTAGTTTCTTATTTAACGTGTGGTTCTCGAACGAGAGTACGACGTCTGCTCATAAAATAACGGTAATTACCGTTGAAAAATTATTTATTCGTTTACATCAATGTTGTCGCCTTCAAAATAGTCCTCATTATATAATATGTACTTGTGCAAGATTAGACAAAGTCCCGATCCTAGGATGAGAATCTCATCCAACGCGTTCAGTGCTGTAGTATCCAAGGATTTGACGGTACCACGGATATCGGATTAGTTATAATAAACGGTCGGAAATTGATAATGGGTTTAGTTTATTCGCTATTGTTATTATTATTGTTACTGTTATAAGTAATTTACCACAAAATATTCTATAATAACTTTAAATTTCGTTTTAATATGAGTGGACGCGGTAAAAGAACGGAATCGGCTCCACACTTCATTTCGAGGTCATCGAGAACTTTGTGAATTTATTAATGAAAATAGCGGGAGTGGACTTACTGGTTAATTTTTACATTTACATCGTTACAATATCATTTTTGGCAAAAAAATCACGAACAAGCAATGACGAGTTCGCAGGTGCATTATCGTGATGCAAAAGCCATTAAGTATTTTTCCACAAATCATGGCCATGGTACTCATTGTTAACACTTTTATGGATTAAGACAAGGAATTCGGACCCAAGTGGTCGAACCTTCTTGACTTCTTGACTTTGACCATTTCGAGAGTTACTTCGAACACATTTTTTAGCCGAGGCATTCATTCTGTTCTGGAATTTCGGCCGGGAACTATTTCTTATTCAGAGGTTTCCGCCGAAAACTAAACCCGCTTTACAGTATCCTCGCTGATCGAGAAAATACTTAGTATTGGTAGGTTACCCTGTAATTTTCTTTTTCGGGTTTTGTTTGTTGTTGTACTTTGTTGTTAATACATTTTATTATTGATAAACGCTGTGTCGCCTAAATGATAATTCACCTGTCACGAGTCCCGACACCCATAAAAATAGGGTGATAACATCCCTCTTAGATTGTTGAAGATTTTGCAATGTTTTTTGGATCAAACCCAGTTTCTCCTACCGTGTTTGTTTTGTTGCAACTTTCATCAACTAAGTTTCATAAGTTCGATTTTGATGGCACTCAGATTACGTCACTCCCGCTAAAAATTATTCATTGTCTCTACTCGATGTATTTCGATCGAGCAGAGAGTGCGAATAACTTTTAGCGTGAATTAGATTAGAACGAATAAAATACACCTATAATCAGCCACTCTCACTCTTGTTTTTCGTCTCATAGATACACGGTATTCTAGAATAACCTACTACTTGAAAATAAAGGTTATGACAGTCCTGAAAGGAATGCTAATGAGATATGTATATGATTCGCAAATGTTTTTTTCATTATTTTTGTGGCATTTATAGGTTATTATTGATATATTTCACAGGTTAATTGGTTACTTTTTGGCTTCCTGTTTATCTTCAAAACAAATTATGCCGTAAAATTGATAAGAAGACCTATCTTAATACGTATAAACTAAGTGAGATTCTACGGGTGTTGACCTCACGTGAAAACACTGAGAGGCAGTTAGCAGTGGTGGAGATTATGTATGTTATGGCATCATTCGTTACCGTATTCAACTTGCTTGGAGTATTTACATTGAAAATATTTTGCTGAAAAAACAATAATATCAAATTAACGCATAGTACATTATCACTTCTGTTGTCATCTAAACCGTACAACCTGCAATGGCTTTTACATAATGTTAAACGTGTGAATTGAAGGGGTTATATTTTTTAATATGAATGAATGTCATTGCGATGTCATCGATGACATAAGCAGATCAAGCTTATTCCGTGACATGAAAAATCGTAATTCATGAATGTAGAGTGTGTATTTTCTATAATGTTATCCAATTTGGTACTGATGAGCCTTAGGGCAGGTGTCTTAAGGCGAAACACGTGTCTACCAGGGAAAATGGCA
>WOGN01009416.1:0-10832 GCA_015342105.1 Leptinotarsa texana | reverse complement strand
TCGAATCAGAAATTGACGGGTTCGAGCGATTTTCCACATTTTCATGTTAACGCCGGAAACTCGAGGTGTTAAGTTTTCGTTGGACCACACTGTATATTTCATTGCTTACTTCATAAAAATAAATTATTGCTTCTCATGTTTCTCCTGAATATTACCTAAGACTTTTTTGATACAATATTTTTATCAGTAAATTTTGTTGATATACTCATTTTCTGAACAGAAATCTTCAGATAGCTACAAATTTTCAAGAGATATTTGGAAAAAAAAGTTTTTGGCTTTCTACTACTCCATCTTGATACTAAAAACAAGGATGAGAGAATCTTTCAAGGAAAGGAAGGAATTAATCAATTTTGAAATAAGTAACTCTATACATGGATGTGTCGATCATGCAAATGAGTAACTTTCCGACACAAACTGAAAGAAAGTCCTCCTGAAACTGCTACTTTCATATAAATATTATATTACACGAAAGAAAAAAATTCTTTCGAAACAAATACTGCTATATATGAACACTGAATGAACACTGAATTATACAGAAGATACTTTTTTTTACTCAGTTCACATTTCAAACATTCGTTGTGGAATGAAAATTAGATATCATTCACATGAGTTCTACTTTAAATAAATGGTAATAAATTGCACTTACATGGAACACTGTCACCCTCACTGGTATACACCGATGTTTCGCTTTAGACACTTGCCCCAAGGCTCTTCAGTACCAAATTGGATAACATTATGAAAAATACATACAGTTCAATCATGAATTGCGATTTATAATGTCACGGAATAAGCTTGATCTGCTTATGTCATGTCACCTATTTGATCCAATCCCAACCAAGAGAAATATTATTTGAATTGAAGGAGTTATATTTTTAAGAGTGATTTATTTTTGGGAAAGAAAGTTTTTGGCTTTATACTACACCATCTTGATACAAAAAACAAGGATGAGGAAATCTTCCAAGGAAAGGAAGAAATTAATCAATTTGAAAATAAGTAACTCTACACATGGTTATGTAGATCTTGCTAAGAAGTAACGTTCAAACACAAACTGAAAGAAAGTCCTCCTGAAACAGCTACTTTCATATAAACATTGAATTACAGGACAGACAAAAATTCTGTCGAAACAAATACTTTTATATGAACACATTATACAGAATATACTTTTCTCTACTCAGTTTGTATTTCAAACATTCGTTATGGAAAAAAATCAGTTATCATTCACATGAGTTCAACTTTGAATGAATGGTAATAAATTGCACTTACATGGAACACTATCACCCTCACTGGTATACACCGATGTTTTGCCTTGAGACATTTGTCCCAGGACTCTTCAGTACCAAATTGGATAACATTATAGAAAATTCACACAGTTCATTCATGAATTACGATTTTTAATGTCACAGAATAAGCTTGATCTGCTTATGTCATCGATGTCATGAATGACATTACGATGTTATCCAATTAGGTACTGAAGAGCCTTGGGGAAAGTGTCTTGAGGCAAAACATCGGTGTATACTAGTGAGGATGACAGTGTTCCATGTAAGTGCAATTTATTACCATTCCACAACGAATGTGTGAAATACAAACTGAGTAAGAAAAGTATCTTCTGTATAATTCACTGTTCATATAGAAGCACTTGTTTAGAAAAAAATTGTTTCGTTCGTGTAATTCAATGTTGATATGAAAGTAGCTGTTTCAGGACTTTCATTCAGTTCGTGTCTGAAAGTTACTTCTTTGCATGATCCACACATCCATGTATAGAGTTACTTATTTTAATATTGATTAATTCCTTCCTTTCTTTGGAAGATTCCATCATCCTTGTTTTTTGTATCAAGATGAAGTAGTAGAAAGACGAAAACTTTCTTTCCCAAGAAATTATTCACTTCTGAAAATATTCATATTTGGAAACTATGAATGGCGTGATACTGGAACAAAAATTATTGGTCCCTCTTTTCCAAGACAACCCTGAAAGAAATCTATTTGGATTTCAATGAATATAAATATTTACGACCTCACTCGACGACATCACCGACGGGAGAACTCTGGATTTCAGTAATATTCGGAAATTCGAGCTCTTAATGAAAAAATCATCTAATATTGATGATGTGTTTTCGTGGAAAAGGTCGAGAAATACATGTTGCAATATGTCATGAACTTTTAATTACAATGTCTACCAAAAGTTATAAAAATACAGGTCCGCATTTAAAAAATAATTGATGATGGATTTCAATTGACGAAACGCTGCATTGAAAATTGGGTTCGTCATTTTATTGATATGGGAATACCATTATGCTGCATTCCTAAATAGGCAATCTTTTTGTTTCATTTAACCATCATTTAGGACCTACCGTTTTTAAGATATCAGTATTGGTATCAGATAGAGTATATATGGGTGGATCAATAGGCTGAAACCGGGATTAGTAATACATTCCGTTATATTTTTCATTTCGTCAATATATGGGTTCATTGAATCTACATCTAGGTGCGAATAGATTCTTTTTTTTATTTATTTATAAAAATACTTGGGAATTTATCTCTATCAGAAAAGATTGTTGCCCTGCTTTTTTGAGGTGAAGGTGCCCTTAGGGGCATCTATCCCTCCATACACTATCATTTATGATTACAGCGAAATTATAAACGAAAGAAAGGAGTTCGAGCTCGAGTATGTTCGTGAACAACAGAAAACCTACTACAGTCAGCTTTCGATGAAATGGACAAGAAAACCATGGGGATAAACGAAATATCCCGATAATTTGGGATTCCATCGATGACATTGCGAAGACGATTTGCTACTAGAAATACAGCAAAGGTGACCCTGCGTACATATCAAAGATCATGTACTACAGGACATTACAAACTGTGAATTAACTAATTGTTGAATATTAGGTTAGGTTAGGTTAGGTCCAAAGTGTGTAGGTCTATTCGACCCTCTACCGCAACCCGCAAGGGTTAATTATGAGTCACACCTATTCACATTCGGCACTGCCGAACTCTAAAGACCTGATCCGGTCCCCAGCGGGGCACGCATGAAGTATATGCTCTGTCAATGAGGTAGTAGTATAGTCAAGTTGCAATATTCCCACCTTAATACCCACGACAACCTTTCCGTATGATGGTTTTTGCACGTCAGCTACATCTGACGGTGCCATAGATGCAGCCGTGCAGGGCTTTTTTGAATCTGGTTTTGGTGAATCATCACTTGAGCGCAAACGTTTGCTCATGGGGGGTTTGTTCCCCCACCTGAGACAGATTCGCCATCCGCCGTTCAAGAATTTGCTACAAGACGGTTTCATAAGGTATCCCGCTCTTGAGGAGATGACTCAGTCGTTTCCTGGCTGCACCATCAAATCTTTTTTTTAAGTTAAGTTGTTGAATCAGGAGTTGGGGGTTGAGAAGCTCTCGCTTCATTGTTGAATATTACTGGAGTTATATCCCAACACCAAACCGTTATTTTCATCATCTAGACACGTGTTTTAATCACCAAGTGATTATCTTCAAGATATATCTTCAAGATATATCCAATTGTTGGATCAGGAGTTGGGAGTTGAGAAGCTCTCGCTTCACTATTGAATATTACTGGAGTTTCACCCCAACACCAAACCGTTATTTTTATCACCTGGACACATGTTTTGATCACCAAGTGATTATCTTCAAAAGGTGTTAACAATAACGATTTGGTATTGGTATAAAACTACACCGAAGGTCACAAACATTGTCGTCTCTAGTTTCCAATACATCCATTAACGTAAGCATTTCTGTAGGAAAACAATCTATTTTGGATTTTGACAACAAGAAAAGGCTAGTAAAGAATATTCCCAAGAGCTGAAGGTCTTAATAGAGAAAAAGTCAGTAACGTCGTATAAAATAATGAAGATATTTTTATTGTGTTATTTCAATATAAAAAAGAATGTACATGTTGGAACTCAATGTGAATGTTCCATAACAACAATTAGGAATTTATATTTTTGTTGAATAAATTCATGTGAAATTGAAGTTAAAAAATATGATTACCGATACAAGTTGAAATTTGAGAATTATATTTTAGTTGAGCAAACGCTTTAAAATTTTGATTATGATCATTTATGTGATAGTAGAATTATTTTCCAATGGTAACAATAAAAAGATTTGAAAATATACAAAATGTTTTTGTTATAATTATGACTCTTGTTTTTTGGTTTGGTTTACCTAAACGGTATAAATTGCATCTATCCTGCACTGCAGGTATCTATCTTTCTCACTATTTTCATGGTGGGGTAACTATCCATACCGGTAGGCATCCATAATCAAAATCTGTATTTGATAGGTTGAAAAATAATAATAATAATTCAACATAAAGGATTGAGCTGGCTACATTATTGAAATTATTCGAATAAAATTATTATTTTTCAAATTAGGTAGTTGTTTCAAAAAGTGGGGCATCTATCCTGGTTTTACCCTATAGATAACGCGACTAAGTGAAATCCACTTCAGTTTTTCACATTTTTTAATGAATTGAACAGGTTTTTTATGAAAGGGTATAATTATAAAATTATTGCAAAGCGCTTTCGACTTTCGTGACCATCACTGCTCACCTGAATGTAAGTTTTATGAAAATTAAAAATCACATTTATAATATTTGACTTATATAAAACAAAATAGGCTGATAGCCAAGACAATACATTTTTGGATTGAAGCCATGTGGTTCACTCAAAATAATATATGAAGGAAGGGCAACTTGACACAGGATGTGTGAAGTGCCGTATTAAAAATAATAGTACCAACTCGAGGAGTGATTTATTATAGATTTGAAATAATTATGTTACGGAAAAGCCAATATAGAATAAAGTATTTTAGTAATAAATTTGATCAATTAACAATTCATAATCATTTTATGAAATTTACTTGAGTATTCAAGCAATGATCATTATTGGAAAGTTCTTTGGAAATCTCCAGCTCTTCAAACAAGTCCAGTCTGAGGTAATGTTCATTATCTATTTCATGTAATACTATAGACTTTTCATGGTGGCCAAATGATGATTTTTCAGGTTTTATAAATGTTCATTAATGCGAGTAAAGAGAGGTCTACAGGTTCTACCAATGTAAGATGCAGAACAATCAGAGCAGTTCAACTTATAGACTTCACTTCAGTGTAATTTTTTGATTTTGTCTTTGGAATTTACTGAAAAGTTGCTTAAGTTATTTTGAGATTTAAAAAAAATTTGTGCCAGCTATGATATTATCTATAAATTTGGAGATAAAAGTACACATATTTTGATCAAAATGAAGTACATAATGAAAAATATTCCACGGAAAGTGAACTAACCAAGGTGGTAGAGTTGAAGGCCAATCTTCTATCTGACCTGTGTTTAAATTTACTAATTAATTTATGAATAATAAATGGTTGATAACCATTGTTGACAGCAATCTATTTTAATGTATTTAATTCTAAATTGAAATTGAAGGGTGATAAAGGGATGTTCAACAATATCTTGACATAACATTTTATGTTGCATAGGATGAAATGAATTAATTGAAGGGGATGACATTATCAGTCTGAGTTGGTTTTCTGTAAATAGAATAATCTAATTTGTTGTTAATTTGTGTTATAGTAGGATCTAAAAAGTTTAATTTATTATCTTTTTCTATTTCAAGGGTGAATTTGATTCTTGGATGTGTCATACATTTTTGTTAATTTTTTTAAAGACCAAACACAAATACTACAGAAAAATTCTCAAGGCGCTTTGAGAGCAGTACCTGTGCGAAAGTAGCGATTCACGTTGGATTTGAACCACTGGAAATTAAACAAACTGAACTATAAATGTGCTGAATCATGATTTGAATTCGTCACACTAGTGTTTACCATTCGAATGACTCACTACACTACAACTTTCAATATTTTTCGAAAACATATCACAACAATAATATTTTATTCAATATGGGTTACAATTTGTCAAGTCTCAACGTTCTAAAAGATGCAAAAGAACATTACTGTGAAACTTCCTGGAGTGATAATTTTCCACCTGAGTCAGTCCTCATCACACGAAATATATCAAAACAATTTCCCACAGGATTTCTCTGGAGCATCCTTATTTTTCACAAGAACTCGTTCACATAAATTTCCGACTCTCCGCGTTCGGCTAAACTCCCACATATCTCACACAAGCATTAACTTAAATTGATATTCTGGCAAATAAATTCAGATAGAAATTATGATGATAAATCAATTATATTACATATTCTGACATTCAGGTCTTTTTCAATTCTGAAGGGAATTTATTGTGCTTTACAGTAGTGGCATGTTTTTGTCGGTCTGAAAATTATAGTTATGTACACATAATAATCGGATTGTTTGACACTTCCAGATGACTTTGGAATGTTATATAATGACTATAATGTTTTCCAAAGATCGAGAAATGTATTCCAGACTTTGATGACAGTAAGCCCAAAATGAAATTGTCGATTTTTAAGGAATAAATAATATATTCATATTGAAAAGGCTATGGTTTTCAGGAGATCATAGTTTTAGTGAAAAAACCTTTTTTACTTCCTATTTCTTCATCTTCATACAAAAAATATGAAAAACCTACGAAAAAGAAAGACCAATCAAGTTCAAAATGAACACTTCACAAAAATGTCTAAATTAATCATCGAAGTTACTTTCAGATACAAACTAGAAGAGAAAGCCCCTCGAAACAAATACTTCCACACTTTTATATGAACATTGAATTATGAAAAAATCACTCATTCTTATTGAGTTTGTTCTCCAAACATTCATTATGGAATTGAAACAGACATCATTCATTGGAACGTTACAGAATATACATTGCATTTCTTTAATGTCCCCCCTTTTATTTTTTGAACTCAACTCAAAAAATTGACATTTGGGATAATGAAATTAATGCATGAATACTTCATTTAAAAGTGAAATTGACAGATAAAACTTTCAAGATGGAAAGTTGAGTGTGTAATCCATCGTTTTGAAACTCCTGAAATCTTCACCACCTACAAAATAGCGGAAGTTTAATAATTACCTAATACATTGACATTAAACTACATAATATGAGCGTGAGGTCAGCTAAGAAAATCCTCGAAATGGTTGCCTTGAATTTCTTGACATATGAACAGCCTATCCGATATTTCACGTCGAACATTTTCGAACACAGTAACGTCAAATCTCTACAAATATTTATTATTATCTGCCGCATATCCAATATTGAAGCAGGTTCAGTTTTGTACACCTTTTACTTCAAATAGCCCAATGAAAAAAAGTCCAAAGGTGTCTAATCTGGCAAGCGGACTGGCCATTCTGTAGGTCCTCGACGGTCCAACGACCGGGAAAAATAGTATCCAAATAGTTCCTTAGTCGTCTGGAGTAATGTGATGGTGTTCCATCTTGTTGGAATATACTATCCATATTCAATTCATTAAGGTTCGATTCGACGATTTCAGTGATGAGAGGGTCAATAGTAGTTTCCAGCATATTCAAAATAATGTGTTCTTTTAGGTCGATGAATACAACTGAATCAGAAAAATCTATAGACTGTATGTGATATCAAGTATTCATATCCCAGTATTTTAGGTCTCCAACAAAATAAGTAGGTATGGATAAGAAATATAAAACTACAAAGCTGTGTATGAAACAGAAATGGTTACCTATAGATTCTCTAATGTCGCAGAAATCGATTTGAAAACTCTCATTGGTTTTATCATCGTGTTAAGTTATCATGTTATTGTATCATAAGGTCGTAAAATGTTGGAAAACAAACTCTGGTGACTATCAGAAATAGTGGTTTTCAGTAGTGCCAACACAGCAACTAGCTGCTGGTGAAGAGTCAATAATTTTTATCCAAAACTATTGCTGGTGGAATATGTCACTTATATGGTACTACCGTTGAAACAGCAGAATAATTGTTCAAATTTTTCATTTTGCCACAACCCTAGTTCTCTGAATAATGAACTTGAATGATGTCTGACATGACGGAAGTAGTTCCAGGAAAGTCGATCAACTGAAAGCATTATATCAACATCATCGCTATTCAGAATATATTAAGGATGTTCAAACAAAGTCCCAAAAGTTCCCGAATTATATTACTTTAGGTAAACATGAATTCATAATAAATCGTGTAACTATGAAGTGAACCAAAATAATATCATCTGTCATGGCCTCACCCTTCGAAACCCAGCAGCTTCGTTCATCGAAAAGTAACATTTGGAACAACAGGTGGTAGACATGTAATGAGTTTGTCGGTACAACGATTTGGAAGTGACTTTAATTGAAAAAGCTTTCTAGCGTAACAATAACTCATTTGGATTGAGTTATGAGTCGACGGTGAGCGTTAAATCGAAATTTCAATTTATATACTCAGAAAACTCACTCAGCAGGGAGTGGTAGATGAAAAAAAAATCGTATAGAGCAAAAATTACAAATATAGGTGTTTCATTTTTTCTCCATATTTATTTTCACCGTCATTATTCTCACTATAATGAAATAACTATCAAAGAAAAGCTTTATGGCTTTCTATTCCACCCCCTTTCTCCTTCATTATTTCTTTCAGCTATTCTTGAGTAATTAAAAATTTCAAATATGCTCACAGAGAGACACTTGATGTAATGGCAGATTTTTTCCACTATCGTTTTTTTTTTCGGAAATGACATCAACGTTTGTTTTCCAAATAGAATATCTTATATCTTATTACATTATTGGAATTCACATTGTTTCCTCAATGCAAAAATACCTTATAGTTTATGTTTGAATCATAGTTCGGAAGGTCTTTGGTAACCCGCAAGATCACCAGACTTGAGCCCTTTGTATATCATTCATAACAAACGTTATATTCTGAACTCTCCATGAATTCGATGTGAAGCAATATCTCTTGTACCCTTTGTGTTACTGTAGAATAGATGAACAATATATTCCATCACTATTTCGCCGTGACTAAAGATAAGAACTTTCACTTGTAAATATTTTTTTTTTTTCATGCAGCTTATAAATCATTTTAAAAACGAACAGACTTCTCGAATATCTCGGTGAATTACCTGAAGTACCAAACGCTTCTTCTGCTACTGCAGTAGTAGTCAACGCACATTCATCTGATGGAATGTGCGTTGACTCTGAGGACAAAAAATTATGTTTCGTAGTCTCAGAAACAACTGACTGGCGAGCTACATGTTCACTCCTGTTTATAATTTCACAGGGCGATGATGAGGATGGTGGTGGGGTGATAGTGATGTATTCGATAGCGGGTGTTCATGCGAATGCTCACTTCTGGTAGGTCCGCACTCATGCTGGACCATTCTGGTTGGCCTGCACGGTTACTAGGTTGTTCTGGTTGATCCACGTTGTTGATAGGTGTGCTGATGGTGAGATGTCCATCGGAGTTGTATTCTTGCCTATTTTTTATTTTCTCTGGAACTGGATACCACGTTATGTTGCCCCATATATTTTTTTCATCTGTTGAAATTGTAGAGTTGTGGAATTTCGAACTCAAACGAGAAGAAGATATAATTCCTCGAACCTGACAATCACCTCACACAATCACCATGAGAACGTTGTTTATTATTGTTTTCTGTTTGTAAATCAAACGTTTACTAAAGCCCTTTGACTTCCTTCCTCATACCATACTTTCTAAAAAGTGGAAAATACAAAAGGAAAGATGTGGTTTATGACAGTCCTTAGCAAAAGCTCTTTTGTAATATATCCGACCTTTAAAGGAATAGAACTGTGTAACACTAACGTGTTAACAAAAAAGTGATCAGAATAAAACTTGAAGATAGCAGCATTCCCTATAAAAAGAAATAAGAATCAAGTTCATGGGACAAGTAGTTTTCATTTTATCAAGGAAAACGGTGGTTTTTGCACAAACATCTTTATTTTCGAATTTAATCTCGATGAGGCACGGGTTAATATTATCCAATTGAGCTGAAACTTTTGAAATCCTATTTTCTAGACATTTAGTATATATGAGGGGGTTCCCGCCACCCTACTCTGTGTATATCCATCGGCCTCTACAGGCACATAGGTATACCAACAGAAAAAGGAAGGTATTCGGGTCAATATAATATGGTATCCAGTACTCAAAAAGATTAGAAATTGACAACTCCGATCGAAATTCCATTATATACTGTTTTTATCATCGATTCGTAGACTTTTACAATCATTTCTCTAAAGTATTCGGAGGGTTTCTGTGAGGTTAGTGAAAACGACAGCCTTTTTTTCAACATGTAATCTCAAGCACGAATGAAGATATCAAACAAAATTTTACTTGTAGTTCCACCATTCACTGGAACATAATTATTGTCTCACAAATTTTCAAATATTTTCGACTCATTTTCGATGAGTATTGAGAGTTGTCGTAAAAGGAAAGTAATATATTATGATGGAACTGAACGATACTTGATAAAAATTCATAAAGTATTCAAATAACACTGAATTATGATATGAATACTTCGTGACACGACTATCGTCAAGCTTAAAACAGTTCGTTTAATCTTTGACCAAAGCTTAATAATGACCAAATTCAACGCCAGAACAATGACTGCATAAATATTATAATAGTGGTCTGCTAAATTGAAATGTTCATCTATTTCGAACCTTCGAAAAAGTTTAGTTCTTTCATTAGAGGTTGATTCTTGTGTAAAGATCATCAGTGTTATTATTAGATTGACTGGTGCCTCAGCTATATTTGTTTCCTTATAACAGTCAGTTAGTTTGGCGCATGTTTGACAATACAGTCGATCATCACCTGTTAAAAAATTCAATTTTCAGATGATTTAACAATGAGCTCTGTACGGACTGGTTATTAGTCATATTAGGAAAAGCTAGATGAAGTTCCAGAAATTCACATAAGTTTTCG